>JAWQFJ010001468.1:9292-31792 GCA_034096865.1 Theodoxus fluviatilis | reverse complement strand
CATACATAAGGCTAAGCTACACGAATGATTTCGGTGGGGGTAATAATATATTAATTATTGTGTGATGAGCGGGAGTTTGCGAGAGATCGACCGTACAGTCATGACAAGACGTATATATATATACGTACGCCTCTGCAGTTGTAACTGTTCTGTGTTTAGTCTGTTTAATTTTAATTGGTATCCACTTCACGTCTTAATCACTAGAAAATTGGACACTCGTCTGAGATCGAGAACACGAAAAAGTATATTAAAATCATATATATACGTCTTGTCATGACTGTACGGTCGATCTCTCGCAAACTCCCGCTCATCACACAATAATTAATATATTATTACCCCCACCGAAATCATTCGTGTAGCTTAGCCTTATGTATGCAATAATGCATATCCGTCGCTTTACTCTTTAACCCTGTAGCTATATATCCATAGTGTAAGTCCGCGTTGTGAACAGCTGAAGGAATGAAAGAACGCCGAAAACGCTCTGTTCGGCACGGAGGCATGATAAATCTTCCATTCCGTGTGATGCGGAGCCCCTAATTGCGATCTATCATAATAAAAACTCACCTGCTGTTCCGTGTAATGAGCAGGGAGTGGATCCGGATTCATTTCTGTAGTTTTATTGCCACCAACGAAATGCTTTGAACAAATGAACTGTCTCCATCGTGCCTAGGAGCTACTTGGCTTTATTTTGAAGTGTAGTCGCCCGCTCAAATGCACCCATCGGTTGAATTTCTCCGATTCAACAAGTGGGTCGGGCATCGTTATAAAAAATACTCCTTTCATGTGGTCTTTGTGCTTGTATCTTGAATCGCTGTTGCATTTTCTCCAGGAGCAGTGTCGAACCATCTTGCAGCACAGCAATAGGAACGCACGCTAAGCGATGTCCCCGGATGTTGGTAGACGTCACTCGCTGATCTATTTTTAGATCGCGCCGTTCGCGGCTTTTCCTGCAGACGCTACGCTATTTTCAGCTATGAGTGAATGAAAGCGTCGATTCAAATTCCAGGTAGAAACACCACAGTGTTCAGAGTTATGCGAGGAAAAGCTTTCTAACCTATTGACACCAGTCGCTTTTTCTAATGGGAGATCCAAAATGCCATCGCAGCTATCATTATTATAATTATAATATAGGCCTGTATGCTAGCTGCTCGATCATCTGCTGCTCAGAGCGCAGATCAAAAATATGCGTCCGGTGTTTATTTCTTTATTAAGACCAGCTTGTTAGAGACGTGCTTTTCCATGGAGAAAATTGTGTTTAGATCTTTTAGGAGAGATATAGTTTACTGACACCTTGAACCTTTTCCCAGCTTTAAGTGTGGGAATTTTCATGTTATATTTTTAGTGTTTACACTCCCTTCTCCACGCACTCGGCTAATTAGTGTTCATGTTTACAAACTACGGAACAAACGGTTTCTCACAGACATATCGCTTTCAAGAAATACTATAAAAACCCTTGCACGCACTTGCATTCTGCTATTCATACACTAAACTTTATTCCTCACGCACATGGCATAGATACAACACTCACTATACATACGTGTATCTTGCACAAGCGCTCCGGGAGAGACACGCGAAAACTGGGAGGTCACTATGTCGGAAATCTCGCTAAAATCAGCTTTCTATTGTCTTTATAGTAAAACAAAGGGCCGGATTTTATTCAATTAAAATTCATAACTTTTAAACAAATTGACCCACAGTGTTCATACTTATACCATTGGAATGATCTTTTTATGCTCTTTTCAATGAACTACATTTCATTCGTGTCATTTACCTTTCGTTTTTTCTCGCACATACCTATATAATACACCTCCTCCTCTGTGTGACTGTGTGAGTGTTAATTCAGCGTCTATGACAAGCCAATGCAAAACAAAACATGTCATAATAGGAGCTTCCTGAACCTATCCATCATGTTTAAAATATATGGTCGATTGTTTCCTGGGCCGATAGCTTGCAAGGGGGTTTAGGGAAAAGAACGTTATAAATGCTTTACAAACACTCCGTCATATAAATTCTCAAATGGCTAAGCTGGTAGAGCGTTGCACTCTTGGTCATGCATGACCAGGTTCGATTCTGCACTGAAACTTTCTTTTCTCTCTTTTTTCGAGAGGTTGTGGGTTCGAACCCGACCTGGTTTTTTGTGTTTGTGTGTGTGTGTGTTTTTTCCTCCTCTTTTCTCGAGAGGTTGCGGGTTCGAACCCGTTCTTTTATCTCTTTTTTAAAATAAATATACGAAAACCTGGAGGTTCAGCGCCAGCGGTTTTTATCACAAGAATGGACTGATTGGACCATGCATTTGATTACAGCTATCATTTTCAAAAGACCGGAAATGCCTTTGGATTGCTTTGATTTGCATATCCACAGTCCTGGGAAATCCGCCTCCGGTACATTAATAGACCAGTCTTAAAACTGACGGGCTTAATTATTAGCACAGAAACAACAGATCGCTCAAACCCCCTCGGTGTTTCTGTCCTTGAGAAACAGTCGGCTTAAATGACTGAATTATGTACACTAGAGTTTGGTGCGCATATCAACACACCTTTGAATGAATGCAAGATATTTGGAGAGGAGTTATTGCGTGTGTGCACACAGACAAAGTTCCAAAATTTCGTCCCTAGGATTCGCTGATGTAGCATCTCAAGCTCCTGTAACATCCCACTCAATAATTCAAATTTCCATTGAAAGACTGCGACAATTCGGCTTCAGTATGTCCCTTTCTACCCCCCACCCCACCCCCACCTCCCCACCCCCCTTCCACAAATCCATAACGTGTCGTGGTTTCAGTCCTCTCTGCCTCTCTGGAATGATCTTGATCAACTGCTTATCACAACTGACATAGAACGCCGGCTCAACACCTTTCACATGCGTTGCCTCAGAAGGATCCTGGGCATCAGCTGGCAGGACCGCATCCCCAACAAGGACGTACTGGCGCAAGCAGGTATTCCCAGCATGTTCGCCATGCTCAGCCAGAGACGACTTAGATGGCTGGGTCACGTCAGCAGGATGGACGACGGCCGAATACCCAAAGATGTGCTGTACTGCGAGCTCGCCACGGGATCCAGACCTGCAGGAAGACCTCTCCTCCGCTACAAGGACGTTTGTAAACGTGACATGACGGCGGGAGGCATCAACCCAGCAGACTGGGAAACGGTGGCCGCTGACCGCAGCAGCTGGAGACACGTCGTCAAGACTGGCATCCAGGCCAGCGAGAGGAGGAGACGGGAGCAGTGGGAGGAGAGGAGAGAACACAGACTACAGAGGATAGCGTCGGCATCTACAGAGCCACGCCAAGACTTCACTTGCGACAAGTGCAACAGAGCATGCGGCTCAAGGATCGGGCTCTACAGCCACAGAGTACGCTGCCGCTCAACCCCGGACTGACCAAACTCCATGGTCTCACGAGACTGACGGATGCCAACAACAACAACATAGAACTGCACACGCCAAACATCCATCCCACCCCCCAACCTCTACCCCCCTTCAAATGGACTGATTTTGAGCGCTTGCAGACACTTCCTTGGAAAAACTTTTCCAATCAAAGAAAAGATCATAGTTTTATCCTAGGTCTTGTTAACTTTCACTCACCACAGGGCGACGTTTAAACATTATCATCAAAGCCCCGCTTTCTTCTTCTGTGCCATGAGAATTATGATGAATGACGAATTAAAATATATACACTTGTTTGGAGATGATTTTGTGATGTGCAGTTATGTGTGAGAATTACCAGTAACGAATAACATAGTGCTTTAAATGACTTTACTCTTTCGATAGTGTGATTTAAACCCGAAGTACCTTCCTCCACCTTGCAGATTAACCCAGCTCCTCCTTCACTAGCAATCTCTGGGTAATGTTGACGAATCTTTATTGTGCTCGGGAGAGAGAGAGAGAGAGAGAGAGAGAGAGAGAGAGAGAGAGAGAGAGAGAGAGAGAACAACGAACAATTGGATTTATTGTGGGGGCATCCGGCCCATTACAAATCACAAACAGTTACACAGAATTGTAATGATATGAACAATTCCCAATCTGCTACTGGACAACGGTGACAACTAGAGTTGATAATTATCGCTAGATCGGTGAGTTTTAGCTCTCAAAGAGGTATCTATGATTGTCTACCGTCAGCATTGCCTCTGCTCGTCTTTGGAAAGCTTTATAAAGGTACGTCGCAATGCTTCTAATTGCGTAAACATCATCAGTTCAGAAAATGTCAAAAACAGGTTCACTAAGGCCAAGTTGGATACTTATGTATAAATAAATCACTAATGCCCATTTTGGAACACTCACAGGCATCTCTAAATACGTTTTGGTCTAATACATAGAGATATGACTCTATACCATATTCTGTTTTTACTAATTTGCTGTACACAATTTCTCCATTCAGTCTTATAGCATTCAATCAATCTACTTTTCAGCTGCCTTATAAACGAAGTTTCATTTTGAGCAATTTGACACTCCCATTCCCTTCTAAACTCTTGTTTATTCAATAACATGTTTATGTCTGTTGCCCAATTATTATGTTTTGCGTCTACCGCGTTAAGCAAGGACATGTATCCTTGATAAGGATATTCTAAACAATTTAACCCAATATTTGACTGAGCGTATCTGAGCGCTTATGTTTAATGGATATCTGCCTGCACCACCATATATCATCACACTTGGCATTTTAGAGGCAACATTGAGAAACCACTTCAACATATACATATGGACAGTCTCGATTCGTTTATTGGTGCCCCATATTGAGAGAGAGAGAGAGAGAGAGAGAGAGAGAGAGAGAGAGAGAGAGAGAGAGAGAGAGAGATGCAGCTCAAGAGGAGAGAAGTCAGTACTACAAGCTCTGGTGACTGTAGCCAGGAGTAGTGTGGCATGGAAGGATAGGCAGGGTCATAAGGAGACATGAGGCCTGCGTCATTCGTGTTCCACTATGGATACTGGTCCTGGCGTACCTATCAAATTTTACGTTTTTCACGTAATTCTTACAAAATGTCGGCAATTTTCAAGTCCGGTGTCGTAGGCTAAAGATCTAGCGTTTTTCTCCAATTACATATATATAATCTATTGCACTTGAAGGTGATGGTGTTATACGGTGCATAAAAGGATATTTTTTAATCCCTCGTAAAATTTCAAAAGCAGAGAGCATTGGTCTCGGGACCAAGAAACATTATGGTCAGCTTTTGAGGAAGTCTGCTTTCATTGATTCGATCTCGAAATACAAATGCCCTCCATACAAATATCCCAAATTATAATAGCACAGACGCCCTCAAAGCTATCACTAGCTGGAAATGACTGGGCACTCCAGTTTCGCCCTGGAGCAGTGCAAGTACAGTTGTACACGTGACGTCGCGACGGCCACCAGAAGCCCATCCTATCACCCATGAACTATCAAAGTCAGATCAGAGGGATTGCGGAACCTGCTGATCTTTTGCTGGGCCTAGCAGTGACTCCTTGATTGAGGTCACTTACCGTGGGAAGTTGCAGTACTTAGAGGCAAGGGGCGTGTTTGTTTGGCCCAAAATCCCGAGAAAATCTCGAGGGCTAGGCGTTGCCTACGTTCCTCGCTCATAAGGACGCACTCGCCATGAAGGCGGGAGGCCGAGGGAGGTCCGGAGCTCCCTCAATTGGTGTGATCTATGAAGTGAAAAACTGATGTGATATCTGAATCGTCAGTTATTTCGTCTATCGGCAACTTTTTCACCGACTCTGGCGCCGGGACGCAGCCATGTTCTTCCACCTTGCGAGATGATTGGCCGTTTTTCTAGCTGTAGGAGCGTCTCACTCGCCCTCGACTAGCCATTCAGGGAGAATCGCGAGATTTTGGGCCAAACAAACGCGCCCAAAGTCAGCTCTTGAATAAGAAAGAATGAAACGATCAGGACCACCAACAGGCCTTCTAATTGGCTGACCCCGATTTTGACCTCTTGAAAAAACGGACAATCATGAAGGGGTGGGTGCTTTCCTGCCTGAACAAGGAGACAACAGTCAAATTGGAGGCCGCTTTCATCAAAATCGACAACAGGGCAGCCCTATGACCTACATTTAACCCTGTGACCTATAGGTGGCATTGTGGAGAGCAGCATCCGGCGGGCTCGACCTCGCCAGATTGCTGTTGACCTTGACCTTTTGAGCGGAAGCCTTCCTTTAGGTAAAGCTACCCAGCCTGAACAAGACGGCAATAGTCTCAAAATGACTGTTCCAATCAAGTCTGCCAGCAGGCCATATCAAACACCTACAACATGCCAACGTTAGCATCTCAGGGGCTTGATATCTCTATACCTCTGCTGACCTCAAGCTTCACGTTCAGTAAAGGTACTTGATATTCGAATGCTATCATGGAGGAGATGTCAGTAGTCCAACAAGAGGTTGCTGGCGGGACGCCTGAACGGCTCAAGCATTATTCAGGTGTGTTCACGAGTCCTTTGTAACTTTGAACTATGACCTCTTGATTACAGGTTATTGACGTACACTAAACACCATGGATACTGTGAAGATCCCACAGACATCACAACTTTCGTTCTTGTTGGCACGTAAAGACGTTTAACCAACGTGGTTCAATCCCAGGGGCGGGAGAGATGGGAGAAAAGTTACAAATCAAGGTTATTGACGATTCGGAGCTACCAAACCTGGATTAGAGGGCAACTAACCGTCCCAACAACCTGTGCAGTGTCAAGGTCAGCAGCTAAGGGGCCCGAACTTGCTGGCTGGGACATGACCCTACTGTGACCTCCCGAGTGCAGAGGCGTACTCCTAAGAATCATGACATGCTAATATAGCAGTCAATGGTTCAGTTGCTTCTGTATTTATTCATTTCTGAGTGCTATCATTATTTGCCATGTCCAATAAGTTAATGAAAATATTTCCAAACCAGACCCCGCCTGCTTTTTCATTCCAGTTTTGATTTACAGGATTACAGTGATCTTCAATTTTTTAATTTCTAAAATTGAAAACCTTTATGATTGCCTATGATTAGCAAATCGTGATTCTAAAGAACGAGCCTCTAGTCTTCAGCAGTGGGATGCTACCATCTACTTGGAACTTACATGGGTTGGATGGGCCTATAGGTTATACAAGGATGGATGGATGGATGGAGTTTAAGGGCCTATCAGCCTTGTAGGCTATATAAAGATGGATGGATGGATGGTGTTTAACGGCCTATCAGCCTTTGTAGGCTATATAAGGCCAGTAAGCACGAAAATCACTAGAACAGTATAGAGTAAACGCAAATCAAGTCACGGTGTCCCTAGTTATTTGCCTCTTATGAATCGTGTAGGGAGACACGGTGGGTCAATTCTCACCCCGAACCCACTGGGGATGTAGGCTATATAAGGCCATAACGTTAATAAACACCCATCTTTACCAAGGTATAAAAAATACTCCACGATAGCAAGTCTTGTACAATTCACCTAACCAGTCACATGAAATCCATTAAATCCACTGCCCATCAGACTTACCAGGGAGGTCTTGCAACTGCTTCCATTTCCTGCTTGTAGACTGAGCTATGCATGATCCATGTGCTGTCCAAATGGTACATCCATCATTCTGCCTTTCATATTAGTTACATATTGGTTCCTGCATAGTACATATCTATTCAATGCCTCGAGTAGTGCAAGCCAACTTTGTGCCATCTTTGCATCAACACCACGTTGTCCTCTCCAACATCTCTGCAGTCAAGACAGATCTTTGCCTACAATGGCACTGGGTGGTTTTCACCTCCACTTCTCTTGCCAAAGGATTGCATGGGAGCTTTCAGTAGGCATCCACTGACCGACAGCCAGGGAGCACATGGTGTGCAGATTTTCTCATAACGAATTCCTCTAGCATGACAACATAACTGGTTTCGCAAAACATGTGAATGCATCACCTAAAGAAACAACAAAGCCAGTCAATCATGTTTTTGCAGTTTTTATTCATTTTCTTTTTCTTTTTTTTCACTTTGTGTGCAATGTTCTCCTGGGTCTTGTAAAGGAGACATGACTGTGAAGTCTTCAGATCATTGCTCAAGGCAGGGCATAGTTGCCATACATGAAGTAATCCCACCCACCCCGAGTCCACAGATTCGGAACACAAGACACAGATCAGTACTTCCCACACTCACTCAGTCTGGAAGACTGGTAGAGGGCCCTATAGTAATATCACATGTGTGTACGCAACGGACAGTCAGCTCTACTATGTCGCCTTCACGTGGATTTGCTGTGCTGTCATTCCCTCATGTGAAAACTGGAGTTTTCCTTCTTCACCCCAGCAAGAACAGGGGCAATGTCATTTCTACACATTGAGGCTAAGTTTAAAAACAATCTAGGACTTTTTCAGTCATGACGCCAGTCACCCTTCTGCAAGAGTCCAGTCTGCTCCAACTCCTCCTCTGACGAACATTTGTGGCTCCCTTTCATACTGGCGTGGTAGTCAATGATGACAAGTTTGGTAATGAGGGCATTCGCACATCATGTAGCTTGGACAGCGAGTACAAAAAAGCTATATTTGCATGCATTTTTTGTGTCTGTCCCTCAAGTCTGCTCAGCATTCAACATGTACAGTCTTGTACACCATAGCAGTAAAAAGCTCCTGGTCCTTCACTGCAACCAGCTCATCCACAAGAGGGAAAGAACATTCTCCCTATGTTACATGATAATATACGGTCTTATTTGTCATCCAGTTTGCTGCCTCTTGAAATGACTCACAGGTTTGCCCCTCAGGGGCAAAATTATTTTTTAAAAAGAGGACCTTGATTCACTATAGGGTCAATGAAAGGAATGAAATTGCATGAACACCACAAAAACTGCACTTGGACTTTGACGGGGACGACACAGCAACATATGGACATCTAAGCAAGTTAGGGGAAAATTGTGTATTCTCCATGATTCATATAAATAATAACAATTGACATTAATGATAACTGAAAGACTTACACAAAATATTTTTGTGTTTTAAATTGATTTTAAGATTTTTTTGTGTGGGGTGCATTATTTACAGGAAATACTGCTGGTGTTTTGTTATTACTCCAGGAAATTATGAATGAATGACAAGCTATCAAGATGTCACACAAATGGCAAAACTAAAAAATAATAGAACAGTAGCAAGAACCAATAGTGAAAAAGAGTGAGGAATAGAGCAGAGAATGAGCTTTGAGATCAGAGCTAGTTTAATTTCATGAAAGGAAGAGAGAAAAAGAGAAAAAAATACCTACTTTAATCATTTTAAAAATCTATTAAAAATGAACAGGGTGTCAATGGAACTACAAACTGAGATGATGCAAATGAATCAATGATGATCCAATGAAAACCAACGTTCTCTATAGGTAATTTTTTTTTTGGTTTCACGTCAGCTTTTAGTTTGAGTCTTTTCAGTATGATAAAACCTAATAACCTGTGATGTACATGGACAGCACTGTAGAACACAACATGTACAGCACAAACCTACCTTGATCAGGAGAGGAGAAGGAGGAGAGGAAAAGCTAGAAGAACTCAAGGTGAAAACCTAACATCAAGGAAAGAGGTCAGAGTATTCACTGAGCAGACAAAAGGAAAGACATACAGGGAGAGTTGGGGGAGTGGTGGGTGGGGGAGAGGGGGAGGGGGAGGGGGGGAAATGGCAAGGAGTGGTGGGGTGGATTCCATGGATTTATTTGGCACGGATGGTGGCTGCCGAGGGGTTGGTCTCATCGGTCTCAGGATGGAACTCCATGCTGCAAGAGGTTCGCAGACCTGCAGGCTTGTTATCGCTAGTGCTCTCCTCACCATACAGCCGCTTGATGCCCTCATAGATGTTGTCTGGATCCTCAGGTGCTCCTTTGCGCTTCTTGGGGCAGGGTTCCAGCTCCTCTTCTTCCCCGTTCTCAGCAATGGGAGACAGCACGCGGGCCTCAAGAGGGACTGAAAGCTCCTGCATAGCTTTGGTCTGCAAAGGGGCTGGCACAGGAGACTGGATGGTCTGCTTCAACATGTCAGCCTCCTTAGAGGTTGGGACAGGAGGCTTGTTGGTCTTCTCATCCAAGGTGCGAGTCACCTTCTCCCAGCAGGGGATCAGCTGGTCGTTGTCAACCTGAGAATACAAGGCGAACAATGTTGGTGCTGCAAACAGTGGATATGGCTTGAGGCTGGAGGCTTGAGCAGAGAGAGAGAGAGAGAGAGAGAGAGAGAGAGAGAGAGAGAGAGAGAGAGAGAGAGAGAGAGAGAGAGAGAGAGAGAGAATGAGAATGGAAGCCTTGGGACAGGCAGGTTTTTATCACCTCAAAGATGCACTTTCATGTGAAACCAACGTGGCATTTAATTAAAGGTATCCAACATTTTGTACTGAATCTTTTATCCAAACATATGGCAAAATTCAAACTACGCCCAAAGAGAGTTGTTCATCTGGTAGTAAAAAAACCCACACAGTTTGTTCAGTATAGGAATGATAATCACATCTGTCTGGAAACTCCTTTCAAAGAGGAAGCAGTGATGTATGATACAGGAAAAGGTCATCGATGCATACCTATTGAGTCTCTGAACTTCACCACATTATCACAGCTGTAACACAAAAGAGATAACGAGACAGTGAACTACAGGACTGTGTATCATAAAGGATATGCAGAAGCTGAAAAAAGAATGAGGCAGAAGTGGAGGATGGAGAGCTAGTGAAGCATGGGAATATTTGCAGATGGAGAATGACAAAAAGAGGAGACCACAAACAGTGGAAAGATGCATACAAGAATGGCAGACAAAGCGGAGTGTAGCACTGAAAAAAAACTGCCAAGACAAAGGGGCTCCAGTATGAGGTCATCTCTGCCTACCTTGACCAGAGACTGGATGTAGTAGACCACTTCCATCCAGTTATTGGTGGTCTTCTGGAGGCTGAGTGCCAGGAGGGAGACAGCCAGCGTGGCAGGGCGGTAGATCAGCAGGGAGTGGCAGGGCAGGCAGATGAGTAGCTGATCCAACAGCCAGCTCAAGTGCCCAGCACTGTCACCCCCACTTGCCGCTGCTAATGCCTGCGGGCACTGCCAGGCCAGGATGGCATGGATCTGCAATACAGAACACTCATCAGTCAGTTTCTCTCAGGCTCTCTTTCTCTCTGGCACCTCCATTTAGAGAGCAGTAATACAAAGTCTTCAATACACTTGGCAGCAATCAGGCAAGTAAGTTTCAAAGTGGTATGTAGTTCTCATCCTATCTAGCATGAGAATGCCCCATTAAACTACACACAACCATCATCTGGGAGTAAAATGTCAGTACATCTGGGATAGAGGTAACAAGGCTGCCAAGTCTACTAAACCGATTCTGTACATCTATTCTGCAGAGAATGAGTATGAACTAAGACAGAGCAAACTGGCTGTGAGAGGCAGGACAAGTTCTAAGTGTGAAGAAAGCACTTGACTGACAAAACTGCTAAATTTGAAAGCTCAACACAACTCCCACTGCTGTCCATAAATTTACTAACTTTTAAAGTCAGCAATAAACATCTGCGACACATCGTCACAATTAAAAACTTACAGTGTACAGGAAGTCGACGGCTGTAGAGCATTTGCAGTTCCAGTTGAGCTTGTTCAAAATTACCAGCTCCATGCGAAGAACCTCAGACACTGTGCAGCCGCAAGCGCCTTGCCGTACAAGATCCAGGGTGGTAGGGATGTCCTGGGGAGAGAAAAATACAGCATTGCTTTATTTCATTACAGCTATTCAAAAAGGAATTCATAGCATCAACTTCTTAAAGACTGAAAGCACTTGGACATCATAATCACCAGAGCTAATGAAGCACTACAATAACCAAGATCTTGCCTTGGGCAAAGGCTGTTGTTATTTGTTGACTCCAGCCAAAAACCAAGGCTACAGCAAAATGTTGTTATGTTGTATGTACTGTTATGTGGGGAATATCTTCAGCCGTGATAAGCTCCTAACATAACAACTGGCATTCTCTGGAGACAGAGATCAAATCCCCTGATGACGGAGTGTGGCTGCCTATATGGCGGGGTGTTCAAAAACACACGCAATCATCTCACCCACTTGGGTGATCCTGGGAGTGTTTAGCCCATGTATGCAACAACACCAACAACAACAACCAAGATTACAGGTGCTAATGATAATGTGCTGCTTAAGGCAAGACACGGGTCGAAAAGTTGGGAAAATTTCATATCTGGACGTTTTTTGAGATAACATCAGTTTTGAGTAGTTCAAACACTTGCAAATGCCCCCACGTGTTTTTTTCGACCTGTCATTCGATAATTAGTTGAATAAAATGGCTTTTAAAAACATCACTCCTCGTAAAAAACGTTAAAAACGTCATTGATGCATCGTATTTTATGACTTTTGGAAAAATTGTAACTTTCGATCTATTCTACGAAGAGGTTCACGCCCGGTACCGTTGGAAAGCTCGTCTTTTCGATCGAGCACAGCAAGGGAAATCACTCCGCCAACTATAGTGGTCTATTTTTAGTTGATGATTTCAAACAGCGTACACAGGGTTGTTTGGAAACTCACTAGCCAATCATTGAGCTTAGAGAGGGAATTCCACTTGTTTCAACCAATCAGAGACTCCAAAGCGAGGATTCCCTGGCCCACAATGCATCGTAAACATGGCTGCCGCTTCAACGCTAATTCTCTCAGTTAGTTTATGTTTTGCACCAAATCGAATAAATTCGACTTCAATCAAACAATCAGAGAATGCCCATGAGTGAATAAACTCAACATTATGCCGCGACCGAAAAATAGTGGGCGAAGAGAGCAGCTTTCGGCTGCACGCACCTCGAAAATACTTCGCGGTCAAGGTCGAAAGTCTAGTTCTACTTCGTCAACGCCTGCATTGACAGTGCCATCGCGATCGCTGCCTCCTCGTCCCTCCATCTCAACTGCCTCGATTCCGGAAGAAACTTCAAACACATCGGCATCAAGGAGGAAGATACAGATGATGCAGGCAGAAGCGAAGCAGCCGATTGAAACCGATCATAAGTGGGTCAACGTGCACTTAGATCAGCTGAGTGAACTAATGAACGATGTTCTTTGCCCGAACTGTTTTCGGTCTGGTCTCACCTTCAGCATACTATACGATGGAAAACAATGGCTTAGCCAGCAAACTTTGCTTGAAATGTGGAGCCTGTGATGCCAGAAGAATGAAGAAAGCTAATGTGGCAGCCTCTGTTCAGGCATAGCAACAGCGCCTACACTATGTGGCTTCATGCCTTCAACTCAAGGCATCAGAAGAGGAGGCTTCAGGAGGAAGAAGAAGGGGAAACCTATGGTGCTGGAATGGCAAACTGACTTGTTGTTGACTCATTCACAGCATGTGTCTCTCTGAAGTTGCCTTTATTGACCTTGGCATTTCCTGTGTAGTAGTAGGGCTGATCCTTTCCTCTTGAGCATGAACTTTTCCATCCCTGCATTTTTTTGTACTGGGGACTGACTCACTGCACAAAAACACTAAAAACTGGAAACTGTAAGTTCAGTTTCATTTTTTAGCATGTGTAGTCCTGCTGGATGAATGTATGAATAAATGAAACAAGTTTTAGCCATGATGGATAGTTTTAGTAGGACTTATGCATGACTAAAAGTTGTTTTTGCCATTTTCTCAAAATGTGTTTTTTTCATAGAGTTCAAATCAATTAATTACTAAAACTCATCACAGGATGATGATGATGACTTGTAATTTTGCAGGTATGTTACATGTATAATAATTTATGAACATACAGACACTTTTTGCTGTGAACTGATTATTTGGCCAGATATGATTTTTTTTCTTTGATGTTGAACCTACTTTATCTGCAATTCGGATATTGATGTGGAAGCAATAAGTACATTTTTTTTACTTTTTGCATTACAAACATAATCTTCTGTACATTTAAAGATAAAGAGTGTACAATTTTAATGCAAAAAGAATTTTTAAGAAATATCAAGTAGTTAAGAAGTTATAGAAATTTGAAAAGATACAGAAATTTGCATATTTTTGCATGTTAGGCGGCCATTTTGGATTACCCATAATTCTAATTACTGTCAAACTTTGATGTTTTGATTTACTGTTATGAGTTCTTTCATGCCAATGAAACAAAAAAAATTCAATAAACATATTAAAAAATTTCATGCTTCCTAGTAGTGTCTTGCCTTAAGAACCTTTCAGATCAGCAAATGAACACAATGACTTGTTTTCAGTTTCTAACGCACCTTATGTCAGTTACCTATGTAGTTTCATGGTCTATTACTTTTATCCCTCCTGGCCTGTGTGTGTGTGTGTGTGTGTGTGTGTGTGTGAGTGTGTGTGTATGTATGTGTATGTGTGTGTGTATGTATGTGTATGTGTGTATGTGCGCGCGCGCCTGCAAGAATTTTTTCACATGCACAAGCCACCAAAGGAACATTAACCCTCTGGACGCCATGAATTTTTCACGGTTTTTACTCCCTGCAGCCAGTAATTTTCTGGAGGTGCCCCAAAACCGAGACCCCTCTTCTGTTTAAAAATATACAATTATTTTATTCTTTGCTATAGAGGCAACATTTTTGGAGGAAAGATAGAAAATTGAATGCTCTTTCTGATAGACCCACTGAAATTTATGTCCATGCAATACAATATGATTAAAAAAATAAAAAAGAGACAACACAAATAAAAAACAAACAAAGTGATAAGTTTCAAACCTTTATTTGAGTGGATGAATCAACTGTAGGGCCTACTCTTTGTGCAGATTAGGGGTGCAGGCCACCTTGAAGGACATCAAGGTGTGGTATCTCTTGAAACAGGGATAAAAACACATAGGCACTTGGCACTTCTCACAAATATACTGAGTCTGGTGCCGCTTGACATCCCTGTCAGAGCAAACCACACAGTCGGGCTGGGATATTCTCCCTGAGGGCAGACGATGGGGATTGATGGCAATGTAATGCTCACCTCTCACAAGCCTGTCAGGGGGAGTGGCAGCCATTCTTCCTCGATGCCTTGCTGTGGACCCCTGGTAGCCAGAAAGGAGGCCATGGGCAATCTGCAGACGGAACTTTTCTGCACTCACCCTGGCACCAGCTTTTTTGAATTTCCAGATGACCAGGGCGTTGCAGAAGCACATTTCCAGAAGATAGAAGAAGAGCTTCTTCCACCATTTGGCACACCGGTGGGACATCAGGTAGTTGGATAGTTGGCGGTCTGCCCTGTCCACTCCTCCCATGTGTCGAGTGTAGGCCTCGATGGCAGCAGGCTTCTCCACAATCCTCTTCTTGTTGGGGTGGTGTTTGGACCTGACTTCCTTCATGAAGGTCTGGGTGGTGTGGACGGTTGTCATCAAGTTGACTGGTCTCTTGTCCTGCCAGGTCATGTAGAGGATCTTGTCATCTCGATCAGTGTTGAGTGGTCGTTCAGCAGTTGGCTTGGCCTGCTTGATGGAGTCAGGAACTCCTCGTCGATTTGCACGAAAAGTGCCACAGGCTCCTGTCCCACATTGCACCAGTTCTTGGAAGAGGCCAGGGGAGGAAAAGAAATTGTCCATATATGTGATGTGTCCCTTTCCAAAGAGTGGTTGGGTCAGGGAACACACTACATGATGACCCACACCATGCTCCCGTGGGACAGTTTCTTTGCCTACGTACATTTTCCAGTTCCACACATACCCAGTGGCAGAGTCAGCCAGCGCCCAGGCTTTCATCCCCCACTTGCTGGGTTTCGAAGGCATGTATTGCATCAGTTCAGTTCGGCCTTTGAAAGCCACCATACTCTCATCCACAGAAACTTCTTTCCCAGGGGAGAAAAACCTCTGCCACAGGGGGATCAGCAGATCGATAAACGATCTCACCTTGTGGAGCTTGTCATGGTCTGGATCCTGTTTTGGCTTGGCAGTCTCGTTGTTGTTGAGGTGGAGAAAGCTCAGGATGGCCGAATACCTGTTCCTGGACATGATCTTTCTAAATCCAGGCATCTCGAGGATCGGGTCGGTCGTCCAGAGCAGGCTATAGGAAGATCTGCCAGTCAGTCCTGTCAGTAGCAGCACGGCGAGAAATGCAGCCATCTCGGGTCGAGTGACAGGCTGCCACTGATTCACTCGAGAATAGATTCCCGCGTCGCTTCCTTCCTTCGCTTTCACATGATCAGCGTAGCGATTGGTTTCGTCAACCATCAAGTCAACGACTTCATCGTTGAAATACAGACGAAAAGCATCGGATTCCGATATGTCGTCGGGCACATGTTGAGGAGAGGGCGTGGTCTGGCACTCCGGCAACCATGAGTGGTCGTACGCACACGGAATCTTCGACTGGGCTTGTTCAACTTCGATTTCATCATCGGAGTCACTGTCTGCGGCGAATTCGATCAAATCTTCCTCTGTAAACCCATGGAATTCTTCTTCAGAGTCCGAATCAAACAATATTTCGAAGATTCGCTCTTCAACACGATCGAGCTCAGCCATTGCGCAGTCGAAATCGAGCGGCAGCGTGTCTACCTCGATCAGCAACTTCAAAATTCGATCTAAATTCGCGCACGTGCAGTGAAACAATATGGCGACTATTATTATGAAAGCGAGGCTCTTCTGTGCAGTCTCCATGCGTAGAGAGCTCTCACAATCCCAACATTCATAGCGAACGGCGCCAGATTCAAACATGCCTATCAGTTTGTCGACTATACCCGCCGACGGCTGTGAGGGGAGGTAACTACTTCGGCGGTTATGACCGCCGACGGGGCGCAGAGGGTTAATCCAAATGAGTACATACCTCATCTTCTTCCAGTGTTTTGGCTGCAATGTAGAAGCAACTGATGGCCATGACATGCAGATACTTGGTCCGAACCTTGGCCACTGCCAGAACCTTGTCAAACAGCATCACTGCAAGGTGAGCTGTCTCTGGCTGGAGCTCGTAGTGGGTGTTCAGGCCCACCAGCCACGCAGCCACCTCATCCCTCACTTCACCTGTGATCTCCTGCAACACATTCAGACAGCAATGTCATTTCCTGATTTGCCAGTTGTCCATTTCAAGTGAACCACAGATGTTCATCAAATCACAATGAAGTCATATTGTGACCAGCGCTTTCCTCTCAAAATAGGTGAAGATGCACCCATTGCTCTCATGCACACTGAAGGCCATCATATGTCCTGCATATTACCAGACCTGTTTACCTTAAGTTGTGCACAATAGGGAGATGGCGACTCAAAAATCGGGAGATTTCAATAAAAAGCGGGAGATTTTTATTTTTAGATATGTGTACCATCCCAGGTCACGAACTGCATAACAATTGAATAAAAATCAGCTGAAAGTGGAATAAAAAACTCAGAAATCAGCTGAAACGCTGATAAGTCTCATCTCTGATCAGGGAGGCGAAAAGTCAAATTCTCTCTCTCTCTCCCGCGCACGCGCTCTTTCTCTCGCTGTCTCTCTCGCGTGCGCTTCTCTATCTCTCTCTCGCGCGCGCGCCAAGTTCTCTCTCGCTCGCGCGCGCACACACAAGTTTCTCTCTCTCTCTCTCTCATTCTTGCCTCCGTGGCTCACGTTGATGTCTTTTTTGCAGAACGTGCAAAACGCGTGTGATTTCGATTTCGACGATGGGCGAAATGCCGGGAATTCCGATTTCCACTCAGCCTTCCACTTTACGCTGTACTTTGCTCTCTTTCTCCTTCTGACAAGAGTGGACTTTCTGTTCTCATCCTCTGTGTCACGCTCACTGTCGGATTCAGAATCGGTTTCGCGAGTCTTTCTCTTTGACTTTTCAATGGACGCCATCATCATTGAGATCGGTCAAGCAAAATGGCGGCTATTCCAGGTTGTAAACTGGCTCTCGATTGGACGATGGTCCTGACTCAACTAATCAAACAATTGTACTGCAGATCTGCGGAATGACCTTCAGTGGCGCGGTAGAAAGTTTGGATCGTCATGTAAATGCTTCGGAAACGAAATAAACCTTTCAAAATTTTTCATTTTCGGGAGATCGGTGGAAAAAAAATCGGGAGATTTACGAAGCTAGCGGGAGGTCGGGAGATAGGGTCTGAAATCGGGAGTCTCCCGCTAAAATCGGGAGAGTAAACAGGTCTGTATTACCCCTCATACTGAAGGCCATCAGATGTCCTGCATATTACCCCTCATACCGAAGGCCATCATATGTCCTGCATATTACCCCTCATACTGAAGGCCATCAGATGTCCTGCATATTACCCCTCATACTGAAGGCCATCAGATGTCCTGCATATTACCCCTCATACCGAAGGCCATCATATGTCCTGCATATTACCCCTCATACTGAAGGCCATCAGATGTCCTGCATATTACCCCTCATACTGAAGGCCATCAGATGTCCTGCATATTACCCCTCATACTGAAGGCCATCAGATGTCCTGCATATTACCCCTCATACCGAAGGCCATCATATGTCCTGCATATTACCCCTCATACTGAAGGCCATCAGATGTCCTGCATATTACCCCTCATACTGAAGGCCATCGGATGTCCTGCATATTACCCCTCATACTGAAGGCCATCAGATGTCCTGCATATTACCCCTCATACTGAAGGCCATCAGATGTCCTGCATATTACCCTTCATACGGAAGGCCATCAGATGTCCTGCATATTACCTCATACTGAAGGCCATCAGATGTTCTGCATATTACCCCTCATACTGAAGGCCATCAGATGTCCTGCATATTACCCCTCATACTGAAGGCCATCAGATGTCCTGCATATTACCCTTCATACGGAAGGCCATCAGATGTCCTGCATATTACCTCATACTGAAGGCCATCAGATGTTCTGCATATTACCCCTCATACTGAAGGCCATCAGATGTCCTGCATATTACCCCTCATGATTCATGGTTCTCCTCACACATAGCCGAGTTAAATCCAAGAGAAGGTTACAGATCAAAAACTTTTAGCAGCCAGCTCGTGACATTAGACTTTTGCTTGAATCACACCAGCCTTCCTACCCCCCCCCCCCCCCCCCCCCCCCCCCCCCAAGGCCAATTAGGAAGATTCTGAAAAACAGGCCAGGCTCCAGGGGCCAAATCGGGAGTTTCCAGAATTTTTCGGGAGAATAGGCAGGTCTGTCACACACATGAGACAAGCATGATAGAGTAATAAGTAAAACCACACATTTCAGTTTCTCATCAGATCTTTAGTAAACAAGCAAGTAGTTCTGAGAAATGATATCTGAGGCAGACAAAGGTCATGGCTATACCTATCCTTATCACCACTATCAGCTGCTGTCCTTCAATCAGCTGTTTTAATGTTGCAATCTGTCAGCTGCCACTCACAGGGATAAAAACGTGTAGCTTTCACTTGTGCACTAACAAGCATGAACATCAACACATGAACTAAATGAGCACACTCTCACATCCACAAAATGTAATAACATCTCAATGAACACAACATTGTCCTTCAAGATTTCTTTCATCATCACACACAAGATCCATTTCACTTGTTGTCCAAGAATTGCAGTTAAAACAAGACAACACCTGTACGTCTTCCACTGTTGATACACTCCATGCATTTTTTTTTCTTTCCCTTATTAAATTTTGTCTACGGTGCATCCTAGTGGTAAAGCATGAAAATTCAGATGTCCAGACACTTACTGAGGCGGCCTTGTAGACCATGGGCTGCCACTGATGCAGCTCATTGTCAAGGTCTGAGCCAAGCTTCTGCACCAGCTGCTTAGCAGTCAAACCACTGGGAAGCGGCATCCCTCCACACTCCTGCTGCCCGGCACCCTGAGACCTGCAGACACACAAAAACCAGGGTCTTTCAAGACAAGACAAAAATGATCACAAGGCTCCCTTCAGGTGTAGGAATCACTAGTATAATGAAGATTTATAATGTTTTGGGCATAGCTCTTCCAGTCTCCTTCCTTTCCTGCTACCAACACACGTTTGGCTACACACACACACACACACACAAACGTTATGGTTACGGTAAGGCGCCCACCCCTATTTTTTTTCAGCCAACCCTAAGCTTTTATTAAAATCATTGGGGGGGGGGGGGGGGGGGGGGGGGAGAGAGGAGAGAGAGAGAGAGAGGAGAGAGAGAGAGAGAGAGGAGAGAGAGAGAGAGAGAGAGAGAGAGAGAGAGAGAGAGAGAGAGAGAGAGAGATTGAATGTAAACAAGCTGCAAAGTGTTTTTTTGCCTATGAGCACAAGTAAAAATGAATTTTCAGTGAAAGGTGATGTTTATGTTCAGAGGAATCTACCATACACATGAGATATCTTAAATCACACACATTCACAAATGTGTGAAGTTTTAGTCTGGCCCAATTTAAGCAAGTCAGGACTACCTACCTGCCCTATTTTTGTGTTTGACCATGTTGCCTTAACCACAACATTTTTTAAAAACTCCTTACACTCAGAAACCATTACTATGGCACATTATCATATATCTATATGACATTATCATATGCAAGATGAAAGAGAAAAGATTTTTCAACTGTTCAGTTTTAAGTCAGGGGACTTGTTACTATCATTCATAGGGAAATCAACACAGCACAGTGACAGTACTATCACACACTATGGTATGCTCCTGATCCCCAAGAGCGATGCTTTCAGAGAATTACAAATATGGCTGGAACATTCATTCTACACCAGTAAAAATACAAATGTAGCCCACGTTGTGGCATCAGAATGATTCAAGCGTGTTTTCTTTCCATTCCATGGGGGTGGGGTGGGTTGGTGGGGTGGGGGGTGGTAGAGGGGGAAGACACAAGATGTGTGTGTGTGTGTGTGTGTGACACAGAGAGAGAGAGAGAGAAGAGAGAGAGAGAGAGAGAGAGAGAGAGAGCGAGAGAGAGAGAGAGAGAGAGAGAGAGAGAGAGAGAGAGAGAGAGAGAGAGACACACAGACAGACTGACAAAGACAGGCAGAGAGAGAGAGAGAGAGAGAGAGAGAGAGAGAGAGAGAGATAGAAGAGAAGAGAGAGAGAGAGAGAGAGAGAGAGAGGCAGGCAGGCAGACAGAGAGAGACAGAGACAGGCCGACAGACAGAGACAGGCAGACAGAGACAGAGACAGATTGACGACAGACAGACAGATAGGCAGACAGACAGAGACAGGCAGGCAGACAGAGAGGCGGGAGGGGGGCGCCACTGCATTTGAACTTCATGGCGTAGTTCTCTCATAGTTACTAACACCACTGGCGAAAATCGTTTGAATTCTCGCTTCAATGGCTGAAGCACTGGGTCAAAATTAGCTTGCTACTACTGCAAACGCATTGATCACTTCTTCTTATTAAACTATAAGACGCAGACGAACCCAAAAAATTGATCCGCCATACTGAAAATTATGCATGTGGAATGTGATGGACGATTTCATATGAATAATTATATTTTAACAATACAGGGGCGAGTTGTCGAATGTAATCATTAACACTAACCTCGTAAACCAGCATCAAAATCCCACCACAATCCCCCAAAATCTTATGGATTCAGCACACCTGCAGTTTCCACGTTTTGTACTACTTATATCGTGTTTAGCTCCTCGTGACTGGATGAATCCTCTTGAAAAGATAAAGAGCTAAGTGCTCTTTCCATATCTTCGGCCATGCCCGAATTGAATACTTCCTGAATATACTATTTCTCTCGTTTTCGTTGCCGATTCTCCCTCCGATTCAAATTCATCACGCAGAACTCATTGGCTAACCCGAGGACTTTGACTACGTGTGTGTGTGACGTGGGGGGGGGGGGGGGGGGGGGGGGGGGGGGGGAGGGGGGGGGGGGGGGGGGGGGGGGGGGATGTGTGCGTGCGAGCGTGGCGAAGTACATTGTGATTGTTTATCACGTGTTTCGATGCAAACGAAGCTGATTCGACGGTTGTGAAGACCGCACTAAAGAATGACCTAACGAACTAGCGATCTGAATCTGTTGAAGTCCACAGAAAACCGCGCGCGCGCGCGCGCGGTGTGCGAGAGAGAGAGAGAGAGAGAGAGAGAGAGAGAGAGAGAGAGAGAGAGAGAGAGAGAGAGAGAGAGAGAGAGAGAGAGAGAGAGAAAAAAAGAGAGAGAGAGAGAGAAAAGAGAGAGAGAGAGAGAGAGAGAGAGAGAGAGAGAGAGAGAGAGAGAGAGAGAGAGAGAATAGAGAGAGGAGAGGAGAGAGAGAGGAGAGAAGAGAGAGAGCAAATAGCGTTTAAATAATATAAAATTATTATTCAAAGCGTCTTCCTACACAATTTCATCCGTACCCTTGGTAGCAAGCGTTTACCATCAACTACCTTGAACGTGTTCCAAGCCCGTCTGCACTGATATTTAAACTCTAGACGAATTTTTCAACTCAATTTGGTCGAATGTGAATTCGTCAAACATTGTTGATCGTGATTGGACAACGATGATTTCTGTCGGTTATCAAATTCCCTCTCTCTTAGCAAAGGAATGCGGTTTAAAATTTTGCAACGGCTTTTGTAGCCTATACAATGATACAATCAAACTCAATGAACAGCTGGCAATAATAACTCTAATAACATTACTGTATCATTACTTAGTCCGCCGATTGGATAAGGCTACTGGTAAAAGACCAGTATCCATAAGAACAATAAAAATACAGCTAGAGAACCACCAGAATCGGCGATAGGCCCTGGACGCCTAAGCAAGCCGAAGAATTCTATTCTATTCTATTCTAC
>JAWQFJ010001467.1:255000-261244 GCA_034096865.1 Theodoxus fluviatilis | reverse complement strand
AGAGCTATTGAGAGAGGTGCGAAGAGAGCTGTAGAGAGAGGTGCGAAGAGAGCTTTAGAGAGAGGTACGAAGAGAGCTATAGAGAGAGGTGCGAAGAGAGCTATAGAGAGAAGTACGAAGAGAGCTATAGAGAGAGGTGCGAAGAGAGCTATAGAGAGAGGTGCGAAGAGAGCTATAGAGAGAGGTACGAAGAGAGCTATAGAGAGAGGTGCGAAGAGAGCTATAGAGAGAAGTACGAAGAGAGCTATAGAGAGAGGTACGAAGAGAGCTATAGAGAGAGGTACGAAGAGAGATAATAGAGAGAGGTACGAAGAGAGCTATAGAGAGAGGTGCGAAGAGAGCTATAGAGAGAGGTACGAAGAGAGATAATAGAGAGAGGTACGAAGAGAGCTATAGAGAGAGGTGCGAAGAGAGCTATAGAGAGAGGTACGAAGAGAGCTATAGAGAGAGGTACGAAGAGAGCTATAGAGAGAGGTGCGAAGAGAGCTATAGAGAGAGGTACGAAGAGAGATAATAGAGAGAGGTACGAAGAGAGCTATAGAGAGAGGTGCGAAGAGAGCTATAGAGAGAGGTACGAAGAGAGATAATAGAGAGAGGTGCGAAGAGAGCTATACAGAGAAGTACGAAGAGAGCTATAGAGAGAGGTACGAAGAGAGCTATAGAGAGAGGTACGAAGAGAGATAATAGAGAGAGGTGCGAAGAGAGCTATAGAGAGAGGTACGAAGAGAGCTATAGAGAGAGGTACAAAGAGAGCTATAGAGAGAGGTACGAAGAGAGCTATAGAGAGAGGTGCGAAGAGAGCTATAGAGAGAAGTACGAAGAGAGCTATAGAGAGAGGTACGAAGAGAGCTATAGAGAGAAGCACGAAGAGAGCTATAGAGAGAGGTACGAAGAGAGCTATAGAGAGAAGCACGAAGAGAGCTATAGAGAGAGGTTACGAAGAGAGCTGTAGAGAGAGGTGCGAAGAGAGCTATAGAGAGAGGTACGAATAGAGCTATAGAGAGAGGTACGAAGAGAGATAATAGAGAGAGGTACGAAGAGAGCTATAGAGAGAGGTACGACGAGAGCTATAGAGAGAAGTGCAAAGAGAGCTATAGAGAGAGGTGCGAAGAGAGCTATAGAGAGAGGTGCGAAGAGAGCTATAGAGAGAGGTACAAAGAGCGCTATAGAGAGAGGTGCGAAGAGAGCTATAGAGAGAGGTGCTAAGAGAGCTATAGAGAGAGGTACGAATAGAGCTATAGAGAGAGGTACGAAGAGAGATAATAGAGAGAGGTACGAAGAGAGCTATAGAGAGAGGTGCGAAGAGAGCTATAGAGAGAGGTGCGAAGAGAGCTAGAGAGAGAGGTACGAAGAGAGCTATAGAGAGAGGAGCGAAGAGAGCTATAGAGAGAGGTACAAAGAGCGCTATAGAGAGAGGTTCGAAGAGAGCTATAGAGAGAGGTGCGAAGAGAGCTATAGAGAGAGGTACGAAGAGAGCTATAGAGAGAGGTTACGAAGAGAGCTATAGAGAGAGGAACGAAGAGAGCTATAGAGAGAGGTACGAAGAGAGCTATAGAGAGAAGTACGAAGAGAGCTGTAGAGAGAGGTGCGAAGAGAGCTATAGAGAGAGGTGCGAAGAGAGCTATAGAGAGAAGTATGAAGAGAGCTATAGAGAGAGGTATGAAGAGAGCTATAGAGAGAAGTACGAAGAGAGCTGTAGAGAGAGGGGCGAAGAGAGCTATAGAGAGAGGTACGAAGAGAGCTATAGAGAGAGGTGCGAAGAGAGCTATAGAGAGAGGTTACGAAGAGAGCTATAGCGAGAGGTGCGAAGAGAGCTATAGAGAGAGGTACGAAGAGAGCTGTAGAGAGAGGTACGAAGAGAGCTGTAGAGAGAGGGGCGAAGAGAGCTATAGAGAGAAGTATGAAGAGAGCTATAGAGAGAGGTTACGAAGAGAGCTATAGAGAGAGGTGCGAAGAGAGCTATAGAGAGAGGTTACGAAGAGAGCTACAGCGAGAGGTGCGAAGAGAGCTATAGATAGAGGTTACGAAGAGAGCTATAGCGAGAGGTGCGAAGAGAGCTATAGAGAGAGGTACGAAGAGAGCTATAAAGAGAAGTACGAAGAGAGCTATAGAGAAAAACGTGAGGAGAGCTATAGAGAGAGGTACGAAGATCCCTATAAAGAGAAACACAAAGCGAGCTATCGAGAGAGGTACGAAGAGAGCTACAGAGAGAAACACGAAGAGAGCTAAATAGAGAGGTATGAAGAGAGCTAGAGCTACAGAGAGAGGTACGAAGAGAGCTATAGAGAGAGGTACGAAGAGAGCTGTAGAGAGAGGTGCGAAGAGAGCTTTAGAGAGAGGTGCGAAGAGAGCTATAGAGAGAGGTACGAAGAGAGCTATAGAGAGAGGTACGAAGAGAGCTATAGAGAGAGGTGCGAAGAGAGCTATAGAGAGAGGTACGAAGAGAGCTATAGAGAGAGGTACGAAGAGAGCTATAGAGATGTGTGCGAAGAGAGCTATAGAGAGAGGTACGAAGAGAGCTGTAGAGAGAGGTACGAAGAGAGCTATAGAGAGAGGTACGAAGAGAGCTATAGAGAGAGGTACGAAGAGAGCTATAGAGAGAAGCACGAAGAGAGCTATAGAGAGAAGTACGAAGAGAGCTATAGAGAGAGGTACGAATAGAGCTATAGAGAGAGGTACGAAGAGAGATAATAGAGAGAGGTACGAAGAGAGCTATAGAGAGAAGTGCGAAGAGAGCTATAGAGAGAGGTACAAAGAGAGCTATAGAGAGAGGTGCGAAGAGAGCTATAGAGAGAGGTGCGAAGAGAGCTATAGAGAGAGGTACAAAGAGCGCTATAGAGAGAGGTGCGAAGAGAGCTATAGAGAGAGGTGCGAAGAGAGCTATAGAGAGAGGTACGAATAGAGCTATAGAGAGAGGTACGAAGAGAGATAATAGAGAAAGGTACGAAGAGAGCTATAGAGAGAGGTGCGAAGAGAGCTATAGCGAGAGGTGCGAAGAGAGCTATAGAGAGAGGTACGAAGAGAGCTATAGAGAGAGGAGCGAAGAGAGCTATAGAGAGAGGTACAAAGAGCGCTATAGAGAGAGGTGCGAAGAGAGCTATAGAGAGAGGTGCGAAGAGAGCTATAGAGAGAGGTACGAAGAGAGCTATAGAGAGAGGTTACGAAGAGAGCTATAGAGAGAGGAACGAAGAGAGCTATAGAGAGAGGTACAAAGAGAGCTATAGAGAGAAGTACGAAAAGAGCTGTAGAGAGAGGTGCGAAGAGAGCTATAGAGAGAGGTGCGAAGAGAGCTATAGAGAGAAGTACGAAGAGAGCTATAGAGAGAGGTATGAAGAGAGCTATAGAGAGAAGTACGAAGAGAGCTGTAGAGAGAGGGGCGAAGAGAGCTATAGAGAGAGGTACGAAGAGAGCTATAGAGAGAGGTGCGAAGAGAGCTATAGAGAGAGGTTACGAAGAGAGCTATAGCGAGAGGTGCGAAGAGAGCTATAGAGAGAGGTACGAAGAGAGCTGTAGAGAGAGGTACGAAGAGAGCTGTAGAGAGAGGGGCGAAGAGAGCTATAGAGAGAAGTATGAAGAGAGCTATAGAGAGAGGTTACGAAGAGAGCTATAGAGAGAGGTGCGAAGAGAGCTATAGAGAGAGGTTACGAAGAGAGCTACAGCGAGAGGTGCGAAGAGAGCTATAGATAGAGGTTACGAAGAGAGCTATAGCGAGAGGTGCGAAGAGAGCTATAGAGAGAGGTACGAAGAGAGCTATAAAGAGAAGTACGAAGAGAGCTATAGAGAGAGGTATGAAGAGAGCTATAGAGAGAAGTACGAAGAGAGCTATAGAGAGAGGTACGAAGAGAGCTATAAAGAGAAGTACGAAGAGAGCTATAGCGAGAGGTGCGAAGAGAGCTATAGAGAGAGGTACGAAGAGAGCTATAAAGAGAAGTACGAAGAGAGCTATAGAGAGAGGTACGAAGAGAGCTATAAAGAGAAGTGCGAAGAGAGCTATAGCGAGAGGTGCGAAGAGAGCTATAGAGAGAGGTA
The DNA here is from genome assembly GCA_034096865.1 of Theodoxus fluviatilis. NCBI lineage: Eukaryota > Metazoa > Mollusca > Gastropoda > Cycloneritida > Neritidae > Theodoxus > Theodoxus fluviatilis. The sequence goes on along the minus strand of JAWQFJ010001467.1, from coordinate 257,215 downwards.
CGAAGAGAGCTATAAAGAGAAGTACGAAGAGAGCTATAGCGAGAGGTGCGAAGAGAGCTATAGAGAGAGGTACGAAGAGAGCTATAAAGAGAAGTACGAAGAGAGCTATAGAGAAAAACGTGAGGAGAGCTATAGAGAGAGGTACGAAGATCCCTATAAAGAGAAACACAAAGCGAGCTATCGAGAGAGGTACGAAGAGAGCTACAGAGAGAGGAACGAAGAGAGCTATAGAGAGAGGTAAGAAGAGAGCTAAGAGAGAGGTACGAAGAGAGCTATAGAGAGAGGTACGAAGAGAGCTATAGAGAGAGGTCGAAGAGAGCTTAGAGAGAGGTGCGAAGAGAGCTATAGAGAGAGGTACGAAGAGAGCTATAGAGAGAGGTACGAAGAGAGCTATAGAGAGAGGTGCGAAGAGAGCTATAGAGAGAGGTACGAAGAGAGCTATAGAGAGAGGTACGAAGAGAGCTATAGAGAGAGGTGCGAAGAGAGCTATAGAGAGAGGTACGAAGAGAGCTATAGAGAGAGGTACGAAGAGAGCTATAGAGAGAGGTACGAAGAGAGCTATAGAGAGAGGTACGAAGAGAGCTATAGAGAGTGTCGAAGAGAGCTATAGAGAGAGGTACGAAGAGAGCTATAGAGAGAGGTACGAAGAGAGCTATAGAGAGAGGTACGAAGAGAGCTATAGAGAGAGGTACGAAGAGAGCTATAGAGAGAGGTGCGAAGAGAGCTATAGAGAGAGGTACGAAGAGAGCTATAGAGAGAGGTACGAAGAGAGCTGTAGAGAGAGGTACGAAGAGAGCTACAGAGAGAGGTACGACGAGAGCTATAGAGAGAGGTACGAAGAGAGCTATAGAGAGAGGTACGAAGAGAGCTAGAGAGAGAGGTACGAAGAGAGCTATAGAGAGAGGTACGAAGAGAGCTAGAGAGAGAGGTACGAAGAGAGCTATAGAGAGAGGTACGAAGAGAGCTGTAGAGAGAGGTACGAAGAGAGCTATAGAGAGAGGTACGAAGAGAGCTATAGAGATGTGTGCGAAGAGAGCTGTAGAGAGAGGTACGAAGAGAGCTGTAGAGAGAAGTACGAAGAGAGCTATAGAGAGAGGTACGAAGAGAGCTATAGAGAGAGGTACGAAGAGAGCTGTAGAAAGAGGTACGAAGAGAGCTGTAGAGAGAGGTACGAAGAGAGATAATAGAGAGAGGTGCGAAGAGAGCTATAGAGAGAGGGGCGAAGAGAGCTAGAGCTACAGAGAGAGGTACGAAGAGAGCTATAGAGATGTGAGCGAAGAGAGCTATAGAGAGAAACACAAAGAGAGCTATGTAGAGACACTCGAAGAGCTATAGAGAAAAACACGAAGCGAGACACAGATGAAACGAGAGAGAGAGAGAGAGAGAGAGAGAGAGAGAGAGAGAGACAGAGAGAGAGAGAGACAGAGAGAGAGAGAGACAGAGAGACAGAGAGAGAGAGAGAGAGAGAGAGAGGGAGAGAGGGAGAGAGAGAGGCACAAAGGGAGTTTAGAAAAAGAAGAGAGCTATGGAGAGAGGTACAAAGAGCTATAGAGAGAAGTACGAAGATAGCTATAGAGAGAAACACGAAGGTAGCTATGGAGAGAAACACGAAGGTAGCTATGGAGAGAAACACGAAGAGAGCTATAGAGAGATACACGAAGGTAGCTATAGAGAGAAACACGAAGGTAGCTATGGAGAGAAACACGAAGAGAGCTATAGAGAGAAACACGAAGATAGCTATAGAGAGACACACGAAGATAGCTATAGAGAGAAACACGAAGGTAGCTATGGAGAGAAACACGAAGGTAGCTATGGAGAGAAACACGAAGGTAGCTATGGAGAGAAACACAAAGAGAGCTATAGAGAGAAACACAAAGAGAGCTATGGAGAGAAACACGAAGGGAGCTTTAGAGATGGATACGAAGAAAGCTATAAAGATGGATACGAAAAGATAAATTAAGAGAGATACGAAGAGATGTATCGAGAGAGGTACGAAGAGATATACCGAGAGAGGTAAAAAGAGAGATGTTGAGAGAGTTATGAAGAGAGGTTTTGAGAGAGGTTTTGAGAGAAGTACGAAGAGATGGACGAAGAAAGCTATAGAGAGAGGTACAAAGAGAGGTATCGAGTGAGATACAAAGAGAGGTATTGAGAGAGCTATAAAGATGGGTACGAAAAATAAATCGAGAGAAATACGAAGAGATGTATCGAGTGA
>JAWQFJ010001467.1:225000-252500 GCA_034096865.1 Theodoxus fluviatilis | reverse complement strand
GTTCGGCCGTCATGGCGCCAGACACTGTTGTGTTAAACTCGACCTCCCACCTGACCCTTCTACGTACGTCATCAGACGTGTCTGAGGTAGTTAGTCATATCTCACAGACAAACAAGTCAAAACAACGCTACTTAACATGCTAATATACTTCCGATTTGACTGCCACCCATGTACGGCAATATTTCATCGCTGATCTAATAAGCCTTCCGCTGGAGCTGCTCGTAATGAAGGCAACTACCTGATAAAAGCCCGGGGCAGCCTCTCGCCTCAGCGGCCCGTATCCACGCATGCCCAGCCCGTCATGCCTTCAGGCCTGCTGCCTGGGAATACGCCATGTCAAAACCAATCACCCCGCCCATACTTCAGCCAAACCCCTGATCCAGTTTATGAATTATTTATGCTAATAATCATCTCTCATACAGTCGCTCTTCTCGCATGGAAACCGTCACTTGCGACCCTGAGCTGGCACCGGAAAGCCTGAGGGATGGCACTTAGACTGCACTGCGGGAAGCATTGAGAGAAGTGGACAGAGGTACGAAGGTCTCGAGATATAGATTAACAGAGACAACGGCAGAGATACGAAGAGAGGCATTGAGAGCATTGCAAAGAGAGCTATTGAGAAAGGTACAAAGAATGGTATCGAGAGATACGCGAAGACAGCTATTGAGAAAGGTACGAAGAATGGTACCGACAGATATGCAAAGAGAGCTATAGAGAGAGGTATGAAGATAGCTGTAGAGAGAGGTATGAAGAGAGGAATTAACAGCGATACGAAGAGAAATATCGAGAGAGGTGCGAAGAGATATATCGAGAGAGGTACGAAGGGAGCTATACAAAGAAACACGAAAGAAGCTATAGAGAGAAAGACGAAGAGAGCTATAGAGATGGGTACGAAGAGAGGTATCGAGAGAGACAGGAAGAACTGTATAGAGATATGTACGAAGAGAACTATAGAGTTACGAAGAGAGCTATAGAGAGAGAAACGAAGAAAGGTACCGAGAGCGGTACGAAGAAAGATATTGAGAGAAGTAAGAAGAGATCGTTAGAGATAGGTACGAAGAGAGGTATAGAGAGAAGTACGAAGAGATGTATCGAGAGAGGTATGAAGAGATGAATCGAGAGAGGTACGGAGAGAAGTACGAGGAGAGTTGTAGACAGATATACGAAGAGGAGTATTGAAGAAAAAAAAGAGGTACGCAGAGAGGTATTGATAGGTAAGAAGAGAAATACTGAGAAAATAAGAAAAGATAAGAAGAGAGCGATAGAGAGGGGTACGAAGAGAGGTTTTGAGAAAAATAAGAAGGACGATACGATGAGAGCTACAGAAGGGTACGAAGAGGGGTATTGAGAAACATAAGAAGAGATGAACGAAGAAAGCTATAGAAAGGTATTAAGAGAAATATTGAGGAAAATCAGAAGAGTAGTACGAAGAAAGCTATAGAGAGAGGTACGAATAGAGGTATTGAGAAAAATAATAAGAGAGGTATGAAGAAAGCAGTAGAAAGCTGTAGGAAGCGAAGTATTGAGAAAAATAAGGAGAGGTACGGAGAGAGCTATAGAGAGAAGTGTGAAGAGAGGTATAGAGAGAGGTACGGAGAGAGCTATAGAGAGAAGTGTGAAGAGAGCTATAGAGAGAAGTGTGAAGAGAGCTATAGAGAGAAGTGTGAAGAGAGCTATAGAGAGAAGTGTGAAGAGAGGTATAGAGAGAGGTACGAAGAGATGCAAGGAGGGAAGTACCAAGAGAGAAAGCGTGCCTCACTGTAAGCACTTCATAGTGAGGCACACAGAGACAGAGACACACTGACAGAGGGGGAACGGACGACGGCCTAGAATACTGGTGGACACCCTGATCTTTCTCCAGAACCAAAGCAGGCACGTTTCTGGTTATCGTTTACAAAAAGAGTTGTAAAAAATATTAGAGGAATAACTTTTTGGATGAGTTTACGGTTTATGCGCTTTACTTCAAAGCAGCCATTTGTTCGCTGTTTATTTTGTCAACTCTGAAAAATCTCAAGTATTTTCTCAAACGAAATGCCCAGCCATTCCTCAAGCCCTCACACAATACTTTCATTATGATATTCTGTAAAAATGCAGGGCAGACTTTATTCCAAAGGGTCCAAAATGATTAATTATCCGATGCGTTGATTTCCTCATAAATCACACTCTGAATATCTAGTGAGCTAACCCAGGCATCTAACATTGTTCTTCCGGTGTGTGTGGTTTTTAAAATAAATATTTTGGTTCCTCACAGGCGACTAGAGGCAGAAAAACGCCGAGTCCAAGAGCGAAGAATGGACACCGTGTCATGCGTGACGTCACCTACAGCACATCTGTGGTGGAGGCGTCAAGGTCACATTCCATCGTGTCCAGTCGAGGCCTTGGCATTAGATGGCGTGTTTATCCCTCCAGGTTTACTGGAGGTCCTACAGACTTTATCCCTCCAGGTTTACTGGAGGTCCTACAGACTTTATCCCTCCAGGTTTACTGGAGGTCCTACAGACATTATCCCTCCAGGTTTACTGGAGGTCCTACAGACTTTATCCCTCCAGGTTTACTGGAGGTCCTCACAGCTTTATCTGTCTGTGTGTGTGTCTGTCCCGACTTAACGGCTGATATATCACAAACTACTGGACGGATGTTCTTGAAATTTTGCACACTTACTGGAAGTTAGGTCCGATTGAATGTATCAAATTTTCAGAGTCAAAGTTTGAAAAAAAATGACTTTTTAAGGTCGTCAACTCGAAAACACCCCCCTAAAATGTCAGTTGACGGAATGGCGATATTTTGCCTTTCCCTTCACTCCCGTCGCCAGCAGCGTTTCTCCCAGGCTGTACGAGCGCTCACCAGTTACATAATTAGTTTTCGTGATCCTCCCCAGAAGAAAACAAAATCGCCTTTGCTTAAAAAAATACCGTTTTACAGTCAAAATTAACCACCCGCGCGGCCGGTCCGACTCTTAGAACAGCCACTCCGTCTCAGAGCAATAGAGTAGGCCTACACTACGAAGTTCTGTTCGCGTGGCCTAATGGCAGTGAATCGATATTAAACTTGGCAGAAATAGACCTTGAGTATTCTAAAATGTACAAGACCAATCAAATTTCATGAACTATCATCCATTTGTCTACAATTTACAGTGCAAAATACGAACCGAGGGGGTTTGCGGAAAACAACGTTATAATTGCTTTACAAACACCTATTCATGCAAGTTCCCGAATGGTTCATTTGGTAGAGCGTTGGACTATTTTATTGTTAGGTCATGCGTGAACGGGTTCATATCCGCGCTGAAACTCTTTTTCCCCCCTCTTTCTTGAGATGTTGCGGGTTCGAACCCGACCAGTTTTTTTGTTGTTTTTTTTTGGTTTGGTTTTTTTCCCCTCTTTTCTCGAGTGGTTGCGGGTTGAAACCCGATCTTTTTTTTAAATGCCAAAACCTGGAGGTTCAGCGCCAACGGTTTTTATTAGCAGTCGCCCAAAACACGTTTAGAGCTCCACCTTCAACTACAGCGGCCCTGCACATCTTCTTTCCTTTATACTACAGTGGTAGTGCACATCTTCTTTCCTTCGTACTACAGTACAGTGGTACTGCACACCTTCTTTCCTTCGTACTACAGCGGCCCTGCACGCCTTCTTTCCTTCGTACTACAGCGGCCCTGCACGCCTTCTTTCCTTTGTACTACAGCGGCCCTGCACATCTTCTTTCCTTTATACTACAGTGGTAGTGCACATCTTCTTTCCTTCGTACTACAGCGGCCCTGCACGCCTTCTTTCCTTTGTACTACAGCGGCCCTGCACATCTTCTTTCCTTTGTACTACAGCGGCCCTGCACGCCTTCTTTCCTTTGCACTACAGTGGTACTGCACACCTTCTTTCCTTTGTACTACAGCGGCCCTGCACATCTTCTTTCCTTCGTACTACAGTGGTACTGCACGCCTTCTTTCCTTTGCACTACAGTACAGTGGTACTGCACACCTTCTTTCCTTTGTACTACAGCGGCCCTGCACATCTTCTTTCCTTCGTACTACAGTGGTACTGCACGCCTTCTTTCCTTTGCACTACAGTGGTACTGCCCACCTTCTTTCCTTTGTACTACAGTGGTACTGCACGCCTTCTTTCCTTCGTACTACAGTGGTACTGCACATCTTCTTTCCTTTGTACTACAGTGGTACTGCACGCCTTCTTCCTTCGTACTACAGTGGTACTGCACGCCTTCTTTCCTTTGTACTACAGTGGTACTGCACGCCTTCTTTCCTTCGTACTACAGTGGTACTGCACATCTTCTTTCCTTTGTACTACAGTCGTACTGCACGCCTTCTTCCTTCGTACTACAGTGGTACTGCACGCCTTCTTTCCTTTGTACTACAGTGGTACTGCACGCCTTCTTTCCTTTGCACTACAGTGGTACTGCACGCCTTCTTTCCTTTGCACTACAGTGGTACTGCACGCCTTCTTTCCTTTGCACTACAGTGGTACTGCACGTCTTCGTTTTTCGCTCCTTTCCAGCAAGAACTGCCACAGAATGGGCGCCACAGTAACGCGACTAGGAAGCCGATCTAATAATGAACTGCTGCTTGACAAAAATAAAGCTGTATTAACCCCAGCCACCCAAACAGCATCCGTCAGCAGCGGCAAGCAGCCCCCGGGGATTCACCCCGGATGGTGGGGGGCGGGGCAGGCATGCCCCAGGCCATGCGCCCCAACGCAATCAAGCCCGCCTCTCTCTCGGGACGTCTGCATGGGACCATGGCAGCCCTGCTCCCCCTGTCTCCACCCCATATTACCCACACCATTTCCCTATCCCCTTCTCTGCCCCCTTGCTCCCATCCGCCACCCAACTCCCAATTCCCCCAACCCCGTCACTCTCTAGACTCTCAGCTTCGTTGTGACGAGGTGAGCTCCGAGTAGCCCAAGCCTGGCACTGTGGCAAGTGCCATCCCATGAATGATTCCTCGGTAACTGCTTCTCAGCTCTCTTCATCTACCCACCCAACCAACCCTTTAGCCTCCACCCAAGTGAATTACGCACACCCTTGGCGGACACTACATCATCCCCTACTTGCGCCACAGTCAGTCCGTGCAGTAGCAGAGCACTACAGCTGTCGCACAAATATTAAACTCAGTTGCGTTGGTGAACAGCGAAAAAACTAAATTCGTCGTTGGCCATTGCGGAACACGCGCTAACCAATCCAGAACAAAGGTAAAAGTCGGTAACGAACTTTACGTGGTCACTTATCCATATATTCTCCAGTACGGTTGTGATGTTGAGTCGTGATGTGATAATTCCGGAAACACGCTCACTTACGAACACAAATAACAATTTTAATGGCAACCAGAAAAAAGACACTCATCTGTTAAAGAAAAGGGTTGACTTTGAATTAAACTTAAAACATCGAACTTATTTGAAAAGATATGACCGGAGAAGTTTCTTTCAGTTGTTCACTGTTACGCGTCAGAGTCACAGGCGAGGAAGTTAGAAGGTAGAGAGGACGACATGTGACCAACTCTGGAGGACTAGAAGGCGATACTGCGCTTGCCAGCATTGCAGCAACAGCAAGACTGCTACAAACAAGCACAAAGACTGCAGGCAGATAGCAGCAAGACTGCAGGCAGAAAGCAGCAAGACTGCAGGCAGAAAACAGCAAGACTCAAGGCAGAAAGCAGCGAGACTGCAGGCAGAAAGCAGCGAGACTGCAGGCAGAAAGCAGCAAGACTGCAGGCAGAAAGCAGCGAGACTGCAGGCAGAAAGCAGCGAGACTGCAGGCAGAAAGCAGCGAGACTGCAGGCAGAAAGCAGCGAGACTGCAGGCAGAAAGCAGCGAGACTGCAGGCAGAAAGCAGCAAGACTCAAGACAGAAAGCAGCGAGACTGCAGGCAGAAAGCAGCAAGACTGCAGGCAGAAAGCAGCAAGACTCAAGGCAGAAAGCAGCGAGACTGCAGGCAGAAAGCAGCGAGACTGCAGACAGAAAGCAGCGAGACTGCAGACAGAAAGCAGCAAGACTGCAGGCAGAAAGCAGCGAGACTGCAGGCAGAAAGCAGCGAGACTGCAGGCAGAAAGCAGCGAGACTGCAGACAGAAAGCAGCGAGACTGCAGGCAGAAAGCAGCGAGACTGCAGGCAGAAAGCAGCGAGACTCAAGGCAGAAAGCAGCGAGACTGCAGGCAGAAAGCAGCGAGACTGCAGACAGAAAGCAGCGAGACTGCAGGCAGAAAGCAGCGAGACTGCAGGCAGAAAGCAGCGAGACTGCAGACAGAAAGCAGCAAGACTCAAGGCAGAAAGCAGCGAGACTGCAGGCAGAAAGCAGCAAGACTCAAGGCAGAAAGCAGCGAGACTGCAGGCAGAAAGCAGCGAGACTGCAGGCAGAAAGCAGCGAGACTGCAGGCAGAAAGCAGCAAGACTGCAGACAGAAAGCAGCGACACTCAAGTCAGAAAGCAGCGAGACTGCAACTTCAGCAAGACAGCAAAACGAGAAGGGCTCTGCCACAGCCTGTACGGCTGCAGGCTGTTGGCCCCAACATTGTCGTTGGCCTGGTCGTGGAGCAGCAGCCAAAACGCCATTGACGTGATGGATAGGCCGAGAAGGGCCTCCCCTACTTCCATCATGAAAGCAATTAAGTTGTCAGGGGACAACAGTCTGTTAGGGATGTCTGCTTAATGAAAGAGACAATCAATCCACGGCAATGCATTTCGCCTGGCCTGTCAGGGCAGGTCCTCCCTGGGCCACAGTTCTCACTGCAAACCCCCCCCCCCCCCCCCCCCCCCTTACTCCTCCCTCCTCCGCCAAACGTCCACATCCCACCCCTCCAACCACAGAGCACACATTGTCCTCTCCTGTCTCCCCTCAGTACCAAGTCAGCCTCTTTCATGTCCAATAATTATGACAGTGCACTAGGAAACCATGCTTAACAGTAAAAAGGAATTTTAAAAAGACTTCTGAACCCCAAAGTTTGTGAGTCATATAACAAATTCCGGAGAAACCAGCATCTTCATAAAACATAATATTATTATTTCACTTCTGCGTAAAGCGACAAAGTAATAATCACAACATAGCTCCATAACCACACTGCTTGTCAAAACTGTACAGAGACTCCTGCCTAGCTTGCCATGCACATCCCTCCTGCCTCAGCGTCTCTATCCCCACCTCCTTCTTACAAAATGCATTCCATACAATCAATGTGCACTACATTCCATACAGTCAATACACATTACATTCCGTACAGTCATTGCACAGTACAGTCCATACAGTCATTGCACACTACACTTCATACAATGTGCACTACATTCCTTACAGCCATTGCATACTACAGTCCCTACAGTCATCGACCACTACAGTCCATACAACCATTGCCCACTACATTCCATTCAGTCATTGCCAACTATATTTAACACAGTAATTGCCAATTATAATTAACACAGTAATTGCACACTACATTCCATGCATTGTCCACTACATTCCATACAGTCATTGCCCACTACATTCCTTACAGTAATTGCCTACTACATTCATCATGATCCAACCAAAAACAAGGGACGCAACTCAAGAAAACAGCCGGCTAAATCTCGTCCTGCGTAAAATCGCGGAGTGACGCTTCTTGTTGTCTCAAGTTCTTTGATTCTATACAGCCACTGCGCATGACATTCCATACAGTCGTTGGACACTACATTCCATACAGTCATTGCACACTACATTCCATACAGTCATTGCACACTACATTCTATACAGTCAATGCCCATTACATTCCATACAGTCATTGCGCATGACATTCTATACAGCCACAGCACACTACATTCTATACAGTCATTGCACACTACATTATATACAGAAATTGCACACTACATTATATACAGAAATTGCACACTACATTCCATACAGTCATTGCACTCTGCATTCTATACAGCCATTGCACAATACATTCCATACAGTCATTGCATACTACATCCTATACAGCCACAGCACACTACATTCCATATAGTCATTGTACACTACATTCTATACAGCCTCAGCACACTACATTCCATATAGTCATTGCACACTACATTTTATACAGCCACAGCACACTACATTCCATATAGTCATTGCACATCACACTTCATTCAGTAATTGCAAACTACAGTACATGCAGTTATTGCAAATTAATGTCCACATTGCAACCTATATACCGCCCAGTCAATGTAAACTACAGACCGTCCAGCAATTGCAAACTACTGTCTGTACAGCTTTTGTATAGTACAGCCCATACAGCTGTTGCATACTACAGTCCATACAGTCATTACATACTTCTGTCAATATAGAAATTACAAACTTCAGTCCATTCAGCTGTTGCATACTATAGTCGATACAGTTTTCGCATACTACAGTCCATACAATCATTACTTACTTCAGTTCATACATCTGTTGCATACGACAGTCCATACAGCTGTTGCACACTACAATCCATACAGTTGTTGCCTACTACAGTCGATACATCTGTTGCATACTACAGTCCATACATCTGTTGCACACTACAATCCATACAGCTGTTGTCTACTACAGTCGATACAGCAGTTGCATACTACAGGCCACACAGCTGTTGCACACCCTCTAGTCCATACAATCACTGCATACTACATTCCCTACAGTCTTTGTATACTACAGTCCATACAGCTGTTGCCTACTACAGTCGATACAGCAGTTGCATACTACAGGCCATACAGCTGTTGCCTACTACAGTGGATACAGCAGTTGCATACTACAGACCATACAGCTGTTGCACACCCTCTAGTCCGTACAATCACTGCATACTACATTCCCTACAGTCATTGTATACTACAGTCCATACAGCTGTTGCATACTACAGTCCATAAATCTGAGTATAGAAGTCCATACAGATGTTGCGTACTACAGTTCATACAGCTGTTGCACGCTACAGTCCATACGTTTTTTTGCATAATACAATCCATACAGCTGTTGCATACTTCAGTCCATAAGTCATTGCATACTACAGTCCATAAAGCTGTGAATACTACAGTTCATACATCTGTTGCATAGTACAGTCTATACGTCCTTTGCAGACTACAGTCCATACAGTCATCGCACACTACATTCCATACAGCATTGCATACTGCATTCCATACAGTCATTACATACTACATTCCATAACGTCATTACATACTACATTTCATACAGTCGTTCCATACCGTCATTACATACCTCATTCCATACAGCATTGCACACTGCAGTCCATAGAGTCATTACATACTACATTCCATACAGCTTTTGCATACTACAGTCCATACAGTCATTACATACTACATTCCATACAGCATTGCATACTGCAGTCCATAGAGTCATTACATACTACATTCCATACAGCATTGCATACTGCAGTCCATACAGTCATTACATACTACAGTCCATACAGCATTGCATACTGCAGTCCATACAGTCATTACATACTACATTCCATACAGCATTGCATACTGCAGTCCATAGAGTCATTACATACTACATTCCATAACGTCATTACATACTACATTTCATACAGTCGTTCCATACCATCATTACATACTACATTCCATACCGTCATTACATACTACATTCCATAACGTCATTACATACTACATTCCATACAGCATTGCATACTACAGTCCATACAGTCATTACATACTACATTCCATACAGTCATTACATACTACATTCCATACAGCATTGCATACTACAGTCCATACAGCATTGCATACTACAGTCCATACAGTCATTACATACTACAGTCCATACAGCATTGCATACTGCAGTCCATACAGTCATTACATACTACATTCCATACAGCATTGCATACTACAGTCCATAGAGTCATTACATACTACAGTCCATACAGTCATTACATACTACAGTCCATACAGTCATTACATACTACAGTCCATACAGCATTGCATACTGCAGTCCATAGAGTCATTACATACTACAGTCCATACAGTCATTACATACTACAGTCCATACAGTCATTACATACTACAGTCCATACAGCATTGCATACTGCAGTCCATACAGTCATTACATACTGCAGTCCATACAGCATTGCATACTGCAGTCCATAGAGTCATTACATACTACAGTCCATACAGTCATTACATACTGCAGTCCATACAGTCATTACATACTACATACATACATCATTACATACATACATCCATACATCATTACATACTACATCCATACATCATACATACTACATACATACAACATGCATACTACAGTCCATACATACATTGCATACTACAGTCCATACATACATACATACATACATACATACATGCATGCATACTACAGTCCATACAGTCATTACATACTACATCATACATTACATACATAGTCATACATCATACATACATACATACATACAGTACATACATACTACATCCATACATCATACATACTACATCCATACATACATTACATACTACAGTCCATACATCCATACATACTACATCCATACAGCATTGCATACTACAGTCCATACAGCATTGCATACTACAGTCCATACAGTCATTACATACTGCAGTCCATACAGTCATTACATACTACATTCCATACAGCATTGCATACTGCAGTCCATAGAGTCATTACATACTACAGTCCATACCGTCATTACATACTACAGTCCATACAGCATTGCATACTGCAGTCCATACAGTCATTACATACTGCAGTCCATAGAGTCATTACATACTGCAGTCCTTAGAGTCATTACATACTACATTCCATACAGCATTGCATACTGCAGTCCATACAGTCATTACATACTGCAGTCCATAGAGTCATTACATACTACATTCCATACAGCATTGCATACTACAGTCCATACAGCATTGTATACTGCAGTCCATAGAGTCATTACATACTGAAGTCCATACCGTCATTACATACTACAGTCCATACAGCATTGCATACTGCAGTCCATACAGTCATTACATACTGCAGTCCATAGAGTCATTACATACTACATTCCATACAGCATTGCATACTGCAGTCCATACAGCATTACATACTGCAGTCCATAGAGTCATTACATACTACATTCCATACAGCATTGCATACTGCAGTCCATAGAGTCATTACATACTACAGTCCATACCGTCATTACATACTACAGTCCATACAGCATTGCATACTACATTCCATACCGTCATTACATACTACATTCCATACAGTCATTACATACTACATTCCATACAACATTGCATACTACAGTCCATACCGTCATTACATACTACATTCCATACAGCATTACATACTACCGTCCATACAGCATTGCATACTACAGTCCATACAGTCATTACATACTACAGTCCATACAGCATTGCATACTGCAGTCCATAGAGTCATTACATACTACAGTCCATACAGCATTACATACTGCAGTCCATAGAGTCATTACATACTACAGTCCATACCGTCATTACATACTACAGTCCATACAGCATTACATACTGCAGTCCATAGAGTCATTGCATACTGCAGTCCATACAGCATTACATACTGCAGTCCATAGAGTCATTACATACTACAGTCCATACCGTCATTACATACTACAGTCCATACAGCATTACATACTGCAGTCCATAGAGTCATTGCATACTGCAGTCCATACAGCATTACATACTGCAGTCCATACAGTCATTACATACTACAGTCCATACAGCATTGCATACTGCAGTCCATACAGTCATTACATACTGCAGTCCATACAGCATTGCATACTCCAGTCCATAGAGTCATTACATACTACAGTCCATACAGTCATTACATACTGCAGTCCATACAGTCATTACATACTACAGTCCATACAGCATTGCAAACTGCAGTCCATAGAGTCATTACATACACCCATACATCATTAATACTACATCCATACAGCATTGATACTCGTCATCGCATTGATACACAGTCCATACAGTCATTACATACTACAGTCCATACAGCATTGCATACTGCAGTCCATACAGTCATTACATACTACATTCCATACAGCATTGCATACTGCAGTCCATAGAGTCATTACATACTACAGTCCATACAGTCATTACATACTACAGTCCATACAGCATTGCATACTGCAGTCCATAGAGTCATTACATACTACAGTCCATACAGTCATTACATACTACATTCCATACAGCATTGCATACTACAGTCCATACAGCATTGCATACTACAGTCCATACAGTCATTACATACTGCAGTCCATACAGTCATTACATACTACATTCCATACAGCATTGCATACTGGCATTGCATACTGCAGTCCATAGAGTCATTACATACTGCAGTCCATAGAGTCATTACATACTACAGTCCATACAGCATTGCATACTGCAGTCCATACAGTCATTACATACTGCAGTCCATAGAGTCATTACATACTACATTCCATACAGCATTGCATACTGCAGTCCATACAGCATTACATACTGCAGTCCATAGAGTCATTACATACTGAAGTCCATACCGTCATTACATACTACAGTCCATACAGCATTGCATACTGCAGTCCATACAGTCATTACATACTGCAGTCCATAGAGTCATTACATACTACATCCATACAGTCATTGCATATGCATTCCATACAGGCAGTTACATACTGCAGTCCATAGAGTCATTACATACTACAGTCCATACAGCATTGCATACTGCAGTCCTAGAGTCATTACCATACACAGTCCTAGATTACATACTACAGTCCATACAGCATTGCATACTACATTCCATACCGTCTCATCTACATTCCATACAGTCATTACATACTACATTCCATACAACATTGCATACTACAGTCCATACCGTCATTACATACTACATTCCATACAGCATTACATACTACCGTCCATACAGCATTGCATACTACAGTCCATACAGTCATTACATACTACAGTCCCATACAGCATGGTCATT
The DNA here is from genome assembly GCA_034096865.1 of Theodoxus fluviatilis. Classification (NCBI taxonomy): domain Eukaryota; kingdom Metazoa; phylum Mollusca; class Gastropoda; order Cycloneritida; family Neritidae; genus Theodoxus; species Theodoxus fluviatilis. Next base: position 239,576 of record JAWQFJ010001467.1, on the reverse strand, counting down.
ACTGCAGTCCATTAGAGTCATAATAGCCTGTACTTACAGTCCATATATAGCAACATATAGCATACTGTCCTACGCAGCTGTGATAGAGTCATTACAACTACAGGAATATTAAAAAATCAGCATTTGGACCGCAATCGGAATGAAACTTGTTAGTGCATGGTTTACGGTAGTTATCGGGCTTAGCATTTCATAGATATCGGTCGGAGATGTGATCTATCGACTAAGTGGACACGGAACACGAGGCAGGTGCTTTGTGGTCACTGGTCGTAATCCTCTCGGATTTTAGCGGATATGAGATTTTTTCCTGAGTGAGTGTTTTTTTTTTTAGTCGTCTCGATCTTTCCATGTATGTCGTATCTTGTTTGATAGTCCATCATTATTTGTTGGTTTTTATGTGTTGGTTTTTTTGTTTTTCGTCTCAGGTTCTTCCTTGTCTTACGGGGGTTCACGGTTTCATTCTTCTCTTCCTTTCCAAGTCTTTCACTCTTCTTCTGGACTCTTCTTTTTTGGTGTACCTTGTGTCTTCTTGTCTTCCCTGGTGCGTGTGTGTTGTGGCATTTGAATCTTTAAGTGATACGGGCTAAAAGCAAAACTCTGTTTCCTGTTTGCTCCGCGCTATATAGAGTATGGTCCTCACGTGTCGGCCAGTCTTTCTTTCGTCTTGTTGAAAAAGAAAAGGCTAAAGAATAGAGATTGTCCAATTTATCTCCAAATATCTAACGGAAAGGATATCAGTATTCTGGTCAATCTGTTTTTTTGAGATATATCCTATGTTGGTCCTTATCCTCATTTTGTAAACGTGTTGAATTTCTCTGTGGTCTCACTTCTGTTGTCATTGTTCGTACTCTTAGATTTCTGTTTGTCCTTCCTGTTTTTTATGGAGTTTTCGTTCGGTTCTTTCCATCGGCCACGTTTTTGCATAGTCCTTTGTGGTCGTTATATATGGCTTGCATTATTCCTTTCTTGATTGTGAGATTTCATCCAAGTTCGTTTCGTTTCGGTTCGGGTTCTTTTGTCCATTTTCTTCGCTGTCGTCCCGTTCTGTGTGTTTCGCTTTTTTGCCTGTGTCAGTCGTTTAGTTTTGTTTTATTGTTGTTTGTGGGGTGTTTGTTCAATATTTATTGTTAGTTGTGATCTCATCTTTTTCTAACTTTTATCTTGGTGGTAGTTATTAATTTTTTTGTATGTGGTTGGGAGTAACCCCGTTGATGTTTTTTGTCGGTCTTTATGTTTGTCTTACCTCTCGTCTCCGCTTTTCCTTTTTCTCTTGTTTGGTCATTGTTATGATTGAATTTTTGAAGGACTGAGGCTATTGACATTTTTGAAAGATTGGATGCTGGCAATTCGGTAGCACGGTGTCGATCAGTGGTTTCAGTTTGGTGGTGAAGGTTTTTGTTCGGTTTTTGCTCGGTAATGTTTGTGTGTTGTCATGGTTCCGGTTTTATGGTTTTTGTGCATTTTGTCACATCGTGTTTGTTTGCATTTTGCGTCCTGTTAGTCTCTTTGGCTGTTTTTTGTCATTTTTTAGTCGATTATCGGATCAGTTGTATCAGTCTGTGGTATGTCGGATCTGGTTTGTTGTTTAGTGGTAAAAATTTTTTTGTAATTGGTATGTGTGTAAAACAATTTGAGGCGTCTGGGTTTGTCGTTGTTTGCTTCAAACTTGACAGGTTTTTCGGCAGTATCGTCAGGTGTGGATCCATTGGGTAGTTCGGTATTCCTCCGGTTGATGTTTTGGTGGTCGTTTGTGTTGTTGAATAGTGTGGAGTTTTTGGGAATCATATTTTATCTGTTGTTTTTGAATTTTGCCTAGTATCAGGTAATAATGAGAAGTCGGATGCCGGTGTAACCACGCCCTAGCTCGTTGTATTTTGGTGGTGCTGGTCTTGTAGGTAGGAATCTGTGATCATAGGTCTAGAGGATTCAGGTTTGGAAGGCTTCGGTGAGTCATTATTAGTGGTTGAGGCTGATATGTGGGTTGTATCTGTTTTGTTTCGGGTCAGTGTTGGTTGGAGTGAGAGGAAAGTACTACTGGTGTTAGATTGGCGATGCCTGTGATCGGGGTTATTGGAGGTAGTGTTACTTATTTTTAAGTTAAAAAAATCCTCGAGAGTTAATTTACTTTCCTCACTCAATTTTTTTTTTGTTTAGTTTGTTCGGATTGTTAAATTTATAATATATTCTCAGTTGTTTCTTTGGGTAGTTGGTTATTAATAACGACCCTGTTCCTACATCGTTTCCCGTCGTTTTATTCTTGTTCAAGGTTTCACTATGTTGTCCCAGGTCCTCGTTGTCCTGCAAGGTGTTTCTCAAGGGGGGCTGTTATTCCGGTGTTTTTTTATCTAGAGGTATGATATTATTATCTTCTGTTGTATTGTGGTGGTGATAGGATTGATAGGTGAATTACGGATGTTTCCAAATTGTTGATTTCTTCCTTTTGGTGTCCGTGTTCAGTTCGTGTGTTTTTTTGTTTATTCATTTCTTTATCTTTATGGTTATCCTATCTTTATTATAGATCTCGCAGTCGTGTGATATGGGATTTTATGAGTGAGACAATGTATTGTTTCTGGATCACGGATCGTCACCCGATCCATCTGTTCTTCTTTTCCGGGTCGTGGTGATATTCGAGATTTTTTTTTGGTGATCAGTTGATGTTGTTGATCCATTTTCGATCACAAGTTTCTAGGAAGTGTGTCCATCTATTTTATGTGATATTCTGGTGTTTTGTATTCTTTGTAGGTTTGTCCTGTTTTATTTAATATCGTTTTGTTTTTGTGTCCCGTTATTTGGTTTCTTTTTCGTCTCCGTCCCTACCGTCATTACATACTACAGTCCATACCGTTATTAACTACGCAGTCCATTGAGTCATTGCATACTGCAGTCCATTACAGCATTACATACTGCAGTCCATAGAGTCATTACTTACTACAGTCCATACCGTCATTACATACTACAGTCCATACAGCATTACATACTGCAGTCCATAGAGTCATTGCATACTGCAGTCCATACAGCATTACATACTGCAGTCCATAGAGTCATTACATACTGCATTCCATACAGCATTACATACTGCAGTCCATAGAGTCATTACATACTACAGTCCATACAGCATTACATACTGCAGTCCATAGAGTCATTACATACTACAGTACATACAGCATTACATACTACAGTCCATACAGTCATTACATACTACATTCCATACAGCTTTGACATAAGACACCGATAGCCTAAGCTATTGCCAACACAATCGCTCTAAAGCGCCCAAATACTCAAGTTCATATTTCTCTGAATTGTACTCTTTTTCACATACTGTATGTTCACTCAGCTGCACTGGGGAAACAATCAGACCGTTTCGCCCTCATTCTAATAAACAATGCTGACAACAGACAACAGTAAGTTATGTCTTTTGACGAGACAAATGACTTTTGACGCAATATTGTGTAAATATGAATTAAGAAGAAGTTCAAAGGGAAAAAGCAAGCCAGCATTCGTGGCCAGCTTGTCTATCCAGGGCTGTCTCTTCACACGAAGGACAAACTACTGTCTGTTCGTGTCGACACCTTGCTACAGTTGCAGTCGCCATGCAAATTTGGATACATGTGCAGCGTTCTGATCACCCCTCCAGTTGTAATGGGCCACACCTATACGCACAATGAGATCTTTCCAGATGGACCAATGAGCAACATCTACAGCGTCTTTGCCACAAAGCGAACACCAGATCTCCACTCCTACAGTTACGCCCTCCTCGGGGCTTCTTTCATGTGCAGTTGATGTTCTCTCCATCTGTCACAAGTGTGTGTCCGAACTTGAACTTGAACTCTTTTATTTAGGCCAGCCGTACTTAACGTGACAAAAACAATAAACCAGCGAACCGAGTTATCAGATCAATTGATGGACAAATATCAACCCGAGGTTGTGTGTTTCTGCTAGTAAGTTCCTTGCATCTGTCACTGATGTGGGGTAGGGGGGTGGGGGGTGGGGGGTGAGGGGAGCAACAACGCTCCATTACCAGGCCACTATCCAACGAGTGAAATAGAGACAATGACGTTCCATTCCAGGCGAGGCAGGCTTGGTGGCACAAATACAAAAGACACCACAGTCTGCGTGGTTCCCAAGGCATGTCGGCATCGTCTTCCTCAGACACGCTATGCACACAACATCAGTTACAAGAAGTGTATAAATACCTTTCACCTGACTGGCAAGTATTCATAATTACTCACGACACCTCGCCATCCCCACCCTCACTAACAAGGAGCCTGACGTATGCATCCCTCACTAGCATTTCACGTTGACACACGCACTGCGAGCTGTGTACGAAGGTAGCTCTACTCCTGGCGTCTACTGGTAACTCGGGGCAACTCTTGTCTAACAAGGATATTCTTCTCTATCGACTTCGCTCCGTGGGAAGAGGTTCTCGAAGCTCCACTTCCGGCCACCAGCGATGGGATGACAATACTGCGGTGCCGTGAACACACTGCCTAAACTTGAAAACCCGTCCTCTCAAAACGTCGTATAGTGGCCACTAGTCTTCCGTAGCTCATAACTTTGTAACTACTTCTGCTACTTTCAGGCAGTTTACATTGCTGATTAGACAAATGTCCCCACTTTACGATCATATGCAAAGCTCAGAATTTCATTAAGTGGAGGAGGGTCACACATGGATGATGGATAGAAATAGAGGGGATGGAGAAAGAGAAGCTGGAAAGAAGGAGAGAGAGAGAGAGAGAGAGAGAGAGAGAGAGAGAGAGAGAGAGAGAGAGAGAGAAGAATTGAAAGGAGCAGAGATAGAGAAGAACGAGAACGATGAGAGATTCGGAGAAGGGAACTGAAGAACGAGAAGAAAGAACGAGATAATTACGGACGGTGAGATGAAGAGAGAGCCAGAGGAATGTCGGCATGATAGTTGGTGAGCGCTGGCGAGAGCAAGGGAAGGGACACGATGAAAGAGAATGGGGCCGATGAATATTTAGGTAGCGCGGGGCAGAGATAGGTGGGAGGGGGGAAGGGGCCATGAATTAGGCTGCGACTGGCGGAGAGAAAGGTGGGAGGGTGTAAAGGAGGCCATGAATTGGGGCGCCGCTAAGAGTTTGAGAAGGTGGAAAGGGGAAGGGGCCATGAGATTGGGAGCGCTGGGTGAGAGTAAGGGAATGAGTGTGACGGAAAGGGAGATGAGAAGGATAGGTCCGAGAAAACGTTCAGAGGCGCCATGATGGAGCTGCCTAGAAGGACTCCCAGCAATCCGGGAATTTTCCTCGCGCCGCCGAGGCAGTTTGAGGGCGGCAGACTGGTGCTAAAAGCCTGGCACCCTTCAGCCCGCTGCCCTTGCCTCACAATGCTGGCACTGATGCCAACCACCTTCTCCACGCCCTGCCCCCCACGCAAGCACAGAGATAACATCAATAGACGGCACCATCATCGTTCCAGCAAGTAACAGTGCCTCTTAACATGTTGTCTTCGTTCATCCACAGCATTTCACAGACATAAGGGAGAAAATTCAGCTTGTACAACGTTGAAAAACAGTAGGCCTACCAGTAGAACGCAACAGTCGCTATGCACGTCGTGATTAACACCAACGACAAGAATGACATTTAACATTTCAGTATGTTTTCCAAAGGTCTTTAGGACTCCCACAAATCCTTCTCAGCTCAAAAACCTTGACAGCGACTGATTATTATCACTTCAAAAATTGTCATGTCATAAACAGTCGACAAAAAGTCTTCAAGGATTCTACTTTCCCAGTGCAGCTCAGCGATGCACTTTCAACATCACTAGTTGGACAGGCATTGTGAAGAGGGGGAAAAAGTGGATAACGTCTGAAATGCGCACGCCAACGAATCCAGCCTCCCACTCCAAATTCCAAGAGCGAAACAAAGGCATCTCCGTGACTGGAGAATGAAGACCTCTGAGGAAATGGATGGCCTGCCGCCAGGCTGCCAGAGGAGAAGGCAGCCTCTAGGGCAGGCGTGGGGCGAGACGGCGTGCCAGGCGCTTGCACGATCCACGACAGCGAGCAGCGCAGGTGCACCCTCTTGACGGAGCCTTGCGCTTGTGTGGGGCACGAAAGAAAGCAAAGGCAGACACGTTTTTTGTCCACGATGGACGCCAGAGATTGCGTGAGAGAGCGAGTCGAGCGGAGTGCGGAGGATGGAGAGGTTGGACGGAGAGAGAGAGAGAGATTGGGAGAAGAAAGCTGGGAGAGAGAGGAGAGAGAGAGAGATGGTCCGAGACAGACTCAAGTGCGAGCAGGAGTGTGAGGTCCCCAGAAAGCAGACACGCCTGACCTTAGCCGGTAAGGCGAAATAGGGGGCCTTGAGGAGGGGAGAGGGGGGGGGGGTGATGGGGGGTAGTGGGGGGATGGTCGTGACTCTCACCAAATACAACACCCTCCCAGCACAAGCCTTCCAGGATCGTGAGAGCTTTTTTGGTTTAGAGCGAAATGAGTCCTCCTAGCAAGCGCTAATGCATCTCACCTTCCAGCCAGCTCCCACCCCAAATAATATGCCTCCTGTTCGCACAACCCCCTCCCCCCTTTCTCCGTCTCCCCGCCTTAGGTCTCCTCCATCTCTCTCCCTATACATCTCCACCGCTGCTTCGTTCCCCCAACCCCCACACCTCTTTTTTTCGGTTGTGTCCCACGCCCACCCGCAACTACCTCCACGCCGACGGGATGAGATTAGGCTGCTGCCCATCTTTTCCCCCACATCCCAGCAATCGCTCTTTTTCATAATATCCTATGGTATCCTTTCTTCGCTCCCCACTCCTCTTCTCTATCACACCTGCGGCCCGTCCTCCTTTCCCCCGTCAGTCCTTCCTTTCCTTCACACTTTTCCCTCTCTTCTCCCCATACCTTCTTCTCCCTTTCTTTATACTCCTTCCTTTTGCTCTTATTCATTCCATCTCTCCTGTCCATCAGACCCCATCCACACTCTTAATCACACACACTCTCCTTTCGGACATCCACAGCTCTTCCTTTTCCTCACACCCGTCCCCACCTTTTACCCTTCCTTTCACTTTTTTCCTTCCTCACATCATCTTTCCTCTCTACCCTCCACAGCACACATACACATAAACACACACATACACATAAACACACACATGCACAGATACACATATGCACACACACACACGTACACACATACATATGCACACACAGACATATGGGCACATGCACACAAAAACACACGTTCATCTTTTTCCCATTCGGTTTTCATACGTGCACAATAGGCGGACTGCGTCCCTTGTCTCTAGCTCTTCTTCTATTTTCTTCCGCCCCTTTCTCCCTTCATTCATATCCCATCTCATCACACTACACATTTTTGGTCTCGGGAAAAGCTACATTTTCAAGTCGCAAAAAAAGAGAAGTGCATTTACATCACAACTCATTTTCCCCTACTCAATTCTTCCATTTCCCGACTCTCAAACTCCCCGCATGATTGAATGAATGGAGCTATACGGCCTGTCGGCCAGTGTAGGTTATTTAAAGCCACTGATCACGAAAATCATCAGAACTGATTAGAGTAAGAGCAAGTCAAGCCACGATTTCCTTAGTTATTCGCCTCTTACGAAACGCTTAGAGAGACGCGGGGGGTCTATTCTCACCCCCAACCCACAGGGGGTCTATTCACACCCCCAACCCACAGGGGGTCTATTCACACCATCAACCCACAGGGGGCTCCTCCCCGCATTGGTTTGATCTCATCTCCATGACAATCTTATGAAATTGCAGTCTGTACAACTCTCAGGTTTCTCTAAAACCTTACATTCTACATATTTAACAATTTCGTATTTCACGCTCTTAACTCCCCCCCCCCTTCCCTCCCTCCCCCAGCACGTCTCTCTCTCTCTCTCTCTCTCTCTCTCTCTCTCTCTCTATCTCTCTCTCTCTCTATCTCTCTCTCTCTCTCGCATATAATATATATATATATGTGTGTGTGTGTGTGTGTGTGTGTGTGTGTGTGTGTGTGTGTGTGTGTGTGTGTGTGTATTCAGACGTTTCTGTTCACATTTTCCCAGCTGGCTGCCAATGTGGAACATCTCCCTCAATTCCCCGTCTGATCCTCCACAGCTGGGCCGCCAAGGCCTCCCTGGCTCATTACCGCATGTCAGGAATGCTTGTTGTTCCCCGCGACCCAGTAAATAGGGAAAGCCAAGGACTACAGCACAAAATCGTTCCGTAACTCGAGTCGGTTACAAAGACTGGCACTGGCTGACAGAGGCGTCTTTTCAACGCCAGGCCCAGCATATCCGTCACGTACAAAGTTCCTCGGCAAAGAAGGCCCAGAAAGTTCCCAGAAATAGAAAGTCAGGATGCAAAGACCTACACAGTTGATGGACGCTTAAGATTTTCTGCAAAAACAAATAACAGTTGTGGAAAATGCCTCCTACGTATTGCAAACGCCGTGGTCGAGGCTTTGTAAGCAGCGAGCTTAGATGCAAAGCTGACTAACGTCAGTCCGCAGTACAGAGGGAAGAATGTGAGAGGAACTCTTTTCGGGTTCACGTGTGGACAATAGAGTGGCAGGGGGGTGGGGTAAGGGGGCGGGGCAGGAGAAAGGGGCAGAGGGGTGGGGCAGGGGGGTGGGGCAGGGGGGTGGGGCAGGGGTTGGTAGATGAGGGATCGGGGTAAGAGGCAAACGCGTTGCTCCAAAAAACAGCTCAAGACAACAGCCTCTGTGTGACGCACACAACATCATCGCTCCCTTGCAGCACAGCTGTTGCCAGGCAGCGCCAAGCTGGGACGTGGGTGCCAAGGACTGCCGGTAAAAAGCCTGCACACAGTCAGCACAGACTGAGATTAGCAGTACTTTCGCCAGCACTGCCTCTCCACAAGCCTGACTGAAGAACACGCATTATCCCTGATTAATCCCCCATGCAAACAATGACTACTTCACACTATAATTTGTTCTGTACACACTTTTTTCTCTGTCACTTTATCGTCGGCTAGTGACGTATGCTTTTTCATGTTTCCTGTTAAGCCTAAGTTTACCTTATTCGTGCCATGTCCAGCACCTTTGTCACACCAGCTGTATCTATTTGGTTAACCCAAGTCATGCTTCCTTCGCATTTCAAAGGGAACCTTTCCTGAATATGTCTACCGAAAAGGACGACAACTGTCCGGTTCGGAGACATGACGTCTCTTACAAGCGTTTTAACGAGAGTAAACATAGTCCAATGAAGAGAAAGGAGGAAGAGCGATCTAGACCCTCTGAGAAACAGGCGTCAAGGTACAATGATGAGAAGTCTTTAACAATGCACATACACTTCGACGCTCCACGTCTTTCCCTCGTCTTCTTTGAAAACTCCATCCTCTCAGGCGTCATACAAACGTTGCAAATCATAAATAGCGTCCACCGGAGATCGATAAGAGGCATGGAGACAACCAGGAAAGGATGCAGCTTAAAGAGAACGCGGTAAAAATCATCTACTGGAAGAAAACGAAGGGAAGGGCGATACAGAATGTTTGTGTACAGACACTGGAACAGAGACAGTAGCAGAAAACTTAAACATGACGATGGTTGGACTTAAACGCACATCTCTCCTGCCCACACGAGGATGTGACAGCACGCGTCTCATTGACGTGAAGGTGGTTCGTGACCGATGATGTCTGATGGTGAGGGGACTTCAGATGACGATGACGTCACATGAAGGGCAGGATGACGTCAGATGTGAGGGTTACCTGTCCGATTGACGCGATGGCCCAGGTGCTGGTTGTCGTCATCTGACTCGGAGGTCTGTTGTGGTTTGTGCCTGACGTCACCGTTGTGCAAGTCGGCGGTGAGCGTGGTGTGGGCGTAGTGCAGGGAGGGCGGGCAGGGGGGAGCAGTGGGGGGAATCCCCCGACCCCTGGGGGCCACCCTGCCCCCTCCCTCCGTCTCCTCGTCCGAACCGCTCAGATAGCTATAGGCGCGGGCCCCTGGCCCAGCAGCCGGCAGCAGCGGCGACACGGCCTGCTCGTTGGGCGTAAGACCTACAGTGCGAAACAAAAGAGCTGTCAAGCGCCGCAGTGCACACAACCCTATCCAGACAGCACGTGGACACCACAGTGCGACAGCGGACTGGACGGGGGAGGGCACGGTGGGTAGATAGGGAGGGGACGGTGGTTAGAGGGGCAGGGCATGGTGGTTAGAGGGAGGGCACGGTGGTAAGAAGGGCAGGGCACGGTGGTAAGAAGGGCAGGGCACGGTGCTTAGAGGGAGAGGGCACAGTGGTTAGAGGGGGAGGGCACGGTGGTTAGAGGGGCAGTGCACGGTGGTTAGAGGGGCAGGGCACGGTGGTTAGAGGGGCAGGGCACGGTGGTTAGAGGGGCAGGGCACGGTGGTTAGAGGGGGAGGGCACGGCGGTTAGAGGGGCAGGGCACGGTGGTTAGAGGGGGAGGGCAAGGTGGTTAGAGGGGGAGGGGACGGTGGTAAGAGGGGCAGGGCACGGTGGTAAGAGGGGGAGGGGACGGTGGTAAGAGGGGCAGGGCACGGTGGTAAGAGGGGGAGGGCAAGGTGGTTAGAGGGGGAGGGGACGGTGGTAAAAGGGGCAGGGCACGGTGGTAAGAGGGGCAGGGCACGGTGGTTAGAGGGGCAGGGCACGGTGGTTAGAGGGGGAGGGCAAGGTGGTTAGAGGGGGAGGGCAAGGTGGTTAGAGGGGGAGGGCAAGGTGGTTAGAGGGGGAGGGCAAGGTGGTTAGAGGGGGAGGGCAAGATGGTTAGAGGGGGAGGGGACGGTGGTTAGAGGGGGAGGGCAAGATGGTTAGAGGGGGAGGGGACGGTGGTTAGAGGGGGAGGGGACGGTGGTTAGAGGGGGAGGGCAAGGTGGTTAGAGGGGGAGGGCAAGGTGGTTAGAGGGGGAGGGCAAGGTGGTTAGAGGGGGAGGGCAAGGTGGTTAGAGGGGGAGGGCAAGATGGTTAGAGGGGGAGGGGACGGTGGTTAGAGGGGGAGGGCACGGTGGTTAGAGGGGGAGGGCACGGTGGTAAGAGGGGGAGGGCACGATGGTTAGAGGGGGAGGGGACGGTGGTATGCGGGGGAGAGAACAGTGGTTAGAGGTGGTTAGAGGGGGAGGGCAAGGTGATTAGAGGGGGAGGGGACGGTGGTAAGGGGGGGAGGGCACGATGGTTAGAGGGGGAGGGGACGGTGGTAAGAGGGGGAGGGCACGGTGGTTAGAGGGGGAGGGCACGGTGGTTAGAGGGGGAAGGGACGGTGGTAAGAGGGGGAGGGCACGATGGTTAGAGGGGGAGGGGACGGTGGTAAGCGGGGGAGAGAACAGTGGTTAGAGGTGGTTAGAGGGGGAGGGGATGGTGGTTGGAAGGGGACGGGACGATAGTTAGAGGGGGTGGTGACGGTGGTGAGAGGGGGAGGGTGCGGTGGTTAGAGAGGGAGTGCGCGGTGGTTGGAGGGGAAAGGGACGGTGGTTAGAGGGGGAGGGGACGGTGGTTAGAGTGGGAGGGAATGGTAGTTAGAGGGGTAGAGGACAGTGGTTAGAAGAGAAGGGGACGGTGCTTAGAGGGGGAGGGAACGGTGCTTAGAGGGGGAGAGGACGGTAGTGAGATGGGGAGGGGACTGTAGTTAGAGGGGGAGGGGACGGTAGTTAGAGGGGGAGGGGACGGTAGTTAGAGGCGGAGGGGGCGTTGGTTAGAGGCGGAGGGGGCGTTGGTTCGAGGGGGAGGGGACGATAGTTAGAGGGGAAGGGGACGGTATAGTTAGAGTTGGAGGGAACGGTGGTTAGAGGGGGATGGGGCGTTAGTTAGAGGGGGAGGGGGCGGTGGTTGAAGGGGGAGAGGAGGGGAGTGGGGGTGGTACGCATGCTAGTGGGAGTCCAGACGGCCCAGGGTGGTGACGCGAGACGAGAAAGCAGCCCTGTGCCAAGGGTACGCAAGGCCACGATGGCACAGCACACAGCTGCTCTACTGTTGCAACGGCCTTGAACACACACAGGGCTCAAGTTGACAAGAAACGTGACGGAAACTTCCTGGATCAGACACATGACCAATGTTACTAGTTTCGCAGTGAGAGAGATAGAGAAGCAGCTTTCGGAATTACAGCAAACTCATAGTAACGATTCCTAAACGCCTTTTGAAACGCCCCGTGTATTTTTTATATCGATGACAGCGGGCAGAGCCCAAACTACCTTACAATACTCGTTATCTGCCTCCATAACTGAAACAAGGGAGTCACGACTGCAGCTGCTAAAACATCGCAGCTTTGGGAACACTGCAGTTTGTGGATCATTTTGGTTTCTGGATCATTGCAGCTCTGAGAACACATATGTACACCTATAGCTTTGAGAACACTGCAGCTATTGTACACCAGCAGCTTTGAGAACACTACAACTTTTGTACACCTACAGCTCTGAGAACACTGCAGCCTCAGTAGACCTATGGCTTTGAGAACACTGTAACTTTTGTGCACCTACAGCTTTGAGAACACTGCATCTTCGGTGCACCTACAGCTTTGAGAACACTGCAGCTATTGTACACCTACAGCTTTGAGAACACTGCAGCTATTGTACACCTACAACTAAGAGAACACTACAACTTTTGTACACCTACAGCTTTGAGAACACTGCAACTTTTGTGCACCTTCAGCTTAGAGAATATTGCAGCTTCTGTGCACCTTCAGCTTGAGACCATTGCAGCTTCTGTACACCTACAGCTTGAGAACACTACAACTTTTGTACACCTACAGCTTTGAGAACACTGCAGCTATTGTACACCTACAACTTAGAGAACACTACAACTTTTGTACACCTACAGCTTTGAGAACACTGCAATTTTTGTGCATCTACAGCTTGAGAACACTTCAGCCACTGTACACCTACAGCTCTGAGAACACCGCAACTTCTGTACACCTACAGCTCTGATAACACTGCAGCTTCTGGGAAACTGCAGCTTTGGGAACACTGCAGCCTCTCTACACCTACAGCTTTGAGAACACTGCAGCTTCTGTACACCTACAGCTTAGAGAACACTGCAGCCTCTGTACACCTACAGCTTTGAGAACACTGCAGCTTCTGGGAAACTGCAGCTTTGAGAACACTGCAGCCTCTGTACACCTACAGCTTTACGAACACTGCAGCCTCTGTACACCTACAGCTTTGAGAACACTGCAGCTTCTGGGAAACTGCAGCTCTGATAACACTGCAGCCTCTGTACACCTACAGCTTTGAGAACACTGCACTTTATGTGCACCTACAGCTTTGAGAACACTGCACTTTATGTGCACCTACAGTTTTGAGGACACTGCAGCTTCTGTACACCTACAGCTTTGAGAACACTGCACTTTATGTGCACCTACAGCTTTGAGAACACTGCAGCTATTGTACACCTACAACTCTGAGATCACTGCAGCTTCTGTACACCTACAGCTTAAAGAACACTGCAGCCTCTGTACACCTACAGCTTTGAGAACACTGCAGCCTCTGTACACCTACAGCTTTGAGAACACTGCAGCCTCTGTACACCTACAGCTTAGAGAACACTGCAGCCTCTGTACACCTACAGCTTAAAGAACACTGCAGCCTCTGTACACCTACAGCTCTGACATCACTGCAGCTTCTGTACACCTACAGCTCTGACATCACTGCAGCTTCTGTACACCTACAGCTCTGACATCACTGCAGCTTCTGTACACCTACAGCTCTGACATCACTGCAGCTTCTGTACACCTACAGCTCTGACATCACTGCAGCTTCTGTACACCTACAGCTCTGACATCACTGCAGCTTCTGTACACCTACAGCTCTGACATCACTGCAGCCTCTGTACACCTACAGCTTTGAGAACACTGCAGCTTCTGTACACCTACAGCATAAAGAATACTGCAGCCTCTGTACACCTACAGCTCTGAGATCTCTGCAGCTTCTGTACACCTACAGCTCTGAGATCGCTGCAGCTTCTGTACACCTACAGCTCTGAGATCTCTGCAGCTTCTGTACACCTACAACTTAAAGAACACTGCAGCCTCTGTACACCTACAGCATAAAGAATACTGCAGCTTCTGTACACCTACAGCTCTGAGATCTCTGCAGCTTCTGTACACCTACAGCTCTGAGATCACTGCAGCTTCTGTACACCTACAACTTAAAGAACACTGCAGCCTCTGTACACCTACAGCTTAGAGAACACTGCAGCCTCTGTACACCTACAGCTTAGAGAACACTGCAGCCTCTGTACACCTACAGCTTTGAGAACACTGCAGCCTCTGTACACCTACAGCTTTGAGAACACTGCAGCCTCTGTACACCTACAGCTTTGAGAACACTGCAGCCTCTGTACACCTACAGCTTAGAGAACACTGCAGCCTCTGTACACCTACAGCTTTGAGAACACTGCAGCCTCTGTACACCTACAGCTTTGAGAACACTGCAGCCTCTGTACACCTACAGCTTTGAGAACACTGCAGCCTCTGTACACCTACAGCTTTGAGAACACTGCAGCCTCTGTACACCTACAGCTTAAAGAACACTGCAGCCTCTGTACACCTACAGCTTTGAGAACACTGCAGCCTCTGTACACCTACAGCTTAAAGAACACTGCAGCCTCTGGGAAACTGCAGCTCTGATAACACTGCAGCTTCTGGGAAACTGCAG
>JAWQFJ010001467.1:215000-220000 GCA_034096865.1 Theodoxus fluviatilis | reverse complement strand
ATTCTTTTTCTTGTAGTTATAAGCAACAGCAAGTGTCGTTGAAGTTGCAAGCGCACACACCACCACTGCAGCCACGACAGTACAGGCACAACTCCCTGACCAGAGAAACAGAATACCAGATCTGAGATCTTCGCATCTCAAAGTTTTCTCCTGCTTTACAGCTACTACTGAACAACGCCTCTGGCGATGAACTTTACCCGATGGCATCTGCTTTGCTTCTTGGTATTTAAAAAGTTATGAACAGGACATAGAGAACATATATATATATATATATATATGAGCGTTTCTCAGAAGCCAGTGAATATTAAATAGCTATTAATTGCACTCTCACTCCTGCCGAGCTGGGTCAACGCCCTTGCGGACGGAACAACAGCCGCGCGAGGAAGACGAGCTCAAACCAGGGTAGGCGGCATAACATCAGCAGCCAGCCTGGAAGCAGGACTGGGCGTCCTGGAAGCAGACTCTTCAGTCAGTCGGAGAACTCGGCCAAGTTGTGATGGTTGAGACAAAGAAAACAAACAGGAAAAGCCTAGATTGTCGCTTCCTTGAGAGGACGTTTATTCGAGAAGGAGAGAATAACAAATCACGGCTTCAAGAAAAATCCCCAAGGTCAAGTAGCAACGAGCCTAAATAAACCAAAAGCAGAAATGAGATACGTGTGATCAAACAATGCCACAGAATGATAACTCGTCTTTGATTTAGTAACGCAAACAGAGATGACAGATGAGCGACGACAACCTCTCCAGATTGAGTGAGCACTGCCCGACTCCTCGCTCTTGCTGTATGCTATGGTATGTTCCAGAGCGACACATCGGGACTGAAAAGGGAAGACGCTGGAGAAAGCTCACAAGGTCGTCCCAATGACGACCCAGTCTGGGTTCTGGCTTGGCAAGTCTCCCGACAACATCTTACACATACGTTGGAATGGCACACGAAACGCTGTTTACGACAGTTAAAGTAACTTGTCCTTAAAGACATCAACTATTTCTCTGGCAATGCATTTTTATTGTTGGCACTTGCGCAGTGTTTTAGTCAGGCTGAGCAGGCTGCCTCATGGATGTGTCGGCTGACTTCACAGTTCTTGAACGCCAACTCTATATCATCAAGTACTTTGGTTCCAGGGCCGGACCCAGGGGGGGGGTTCCAGGGGTTCCGGAACCCCCCCCCCCCCCCCCCCCCTAGAAAAAGCATGTACCTTGGTTTGAGTTTTTTTTTTTATATATTGTTTGTGTGTGTCTCCAAAAACAATGCTGCTCTTACCCCTCAAAACAAGGCCCAGAATGCACCAGATTGCACAGATTTTAACCGTTTTTCACAAATTTACGGGGGGGCATGCCCCCGGACCCCCCTAGTTTGCGCGCCTGCGAAGCAGGCGCGCGCTCGTGGCTTCGCCACTTCGCTGATTTGTACCCCCCCCCCAACCAAAAAGGACCCCCCCCCCCCCAACTCATTTGGTCCGGCCCTGGGTTCTGATTCAACTCTATTCATCACCCATCCCATCTCTCTCCCCCTCACCCGTGCCCCTCCCGATCTCCTATTTTTCATATTTTTCAGGAATGGGCTCTTTTCACTGTTAACTCATATCAACGGAACAGGAATACTTCTTTTTCCGAACTGCATTAGAGCTCGACACGAGTCTCTAGTCGTAATGACAGAAAAACGACATGTGGAGAATATGCTAGATCCATGTGTTTACTTTGATACTAGACATATGGCGGACATCTTATAAGGGACGAAATAAATCGCACTTTCGATTGACAACACGTGATGCAAAGGCCCTGGTCCGCAGGCCAGTGTCCATGAAGAGACACACCTCGCATACCATACAGTGAAGTGGTGTGGCCGGGCCTTCCACACTGCACATTGATCTCAGGCAGCCTGGACCTGACGAACCTGGCAGGGGAAAGAGGTTAGGAAGAGGTGACGCAGGTATAAGGAAGACTGTGGTGGAAAGGTACGAGAGGGGGAGGAGGGGTAGTGGGGGGGAAATGAGGGGCAGACATGTTTTAGACCATTTTCCGCGATAGCACCACCATGTCACGTGACTGGGGTTTCTGCTGCACGGCCCAATGTCGCCCTGCACGACCCATTTCCTCCCAGTCCCGCGCCTGTGGATTCAGCCGATTGGATTATCTTGTCCAATCAGTCTGCGGCTTCCTGAAGGCCACGGCTGCCTTCTTGTACCTGATCTCGGCCGCAGTCGTTACGAGGGAAAGGGGAAGGGAGAAAAGGAGGCCCGTAGCTCACTTCCGGAATGAGACGAGGGAAATGCGAGGGAAAGACGAGTACTATAGGACCTAGTCCAGGACTGAGTGAGTGGTGGCTGTGCGGCGGAGGCGAAAGCGTACCGTCCCAGGGAGCCCGCTCCTTGTGTTCCCGTTGCGGCAATGTCATTCTAATGTTCACTGCCAGATTGCTTCAGTTCGCAACACGCGGTGGTGGTCACCGTGCAACGACCTAATACATGAAACCCTTCCTCAGTAGCTTTCCCTCCATCTCGCTGCGACTAACCATATTCTTTTAGAGCATGCCAACACGTTTAGAAATAGGGCACCCCAAGCAAATGATTTAATGGAGTCACTATAGGCAAGCAATCCAGGCATCGACTCACCTGTGGCAGTGAGCAACATACATTTTAGTCAAATTTCACCATACTACCTAACTCCGCGCAGATTTGTGACAGCAAGTTCATGCTATCCTTCCAGTAACAGTCTAGGTGTCAGTTTTGAAATCCTCCCTGATGTATTGCTCTTGTGTGGCAACTCTCCTTCGGCAAGGGACATGATCACAAACAGTGTTCATGCAGGCACAGGAGTCGCCGACGCACACTAACACCAGCCGTCCTAGGTCTAAAACATTTCCAGCCATCAGTAGTAAGGTCGGTGTATGGATTTCACGGATTTGTTTCTTTAATGTTTCGTCCATCCAAACGAGATCGAGACAGAGAGGCACGTCCACTGCAAAATGCTCGGACAGCCTCTGTAGGGGGAAGTGCACGGCATGAAACTGACTCCGTGTGGCTCTACCGCCGCGTTCATCCATCACGCACTTCCGATATGAGACAAAAAGAGCGAAAGGCGGGCAGACCGGGAGAGAAAGTTATAGATTGGATTTCATCGATCGATGCAGGAGCGTCCTGAGTCCCAAGCGCACTTGTCAAGAAAGTTCAAGTATCGTGACTAACTCTAACAGCGTATTGGATTTGGGACTATTTTTTGCGACGTGAAATGATAGCCACTGTTACCAGTGCCAGGCGAGGCAAGCCAGCTGCTCTTTTTGCCGTAACGAATGCAGAGGGCTGTCAGGCGGGCTGGATACGTGGCAGGGGGAGGGGGGTGGGATTACTGGCCGCCCGAGGTCACTCCAGAAGACCCTTGCAAGTCCATCGCATGCAGCCAATGGGTTTCACATGACCCCCGTGTCTGCGCTCAGCAACTTTACTTCGTCGCTGGTATCATGTCGAGCAGTTTAATCAGAGCTGCGTGTTTTACGAGCGTGGGTGCGGTTGGCAGCGAGGCAATATCCGAAAGGAAGACCATTTCTTGTCACGGTAACGCATCTCTTCTTCCTGGCCACGACGATTAAATGGATTCTTCACCCATACCCCGTATACCCACCATCCGTGTCCTAACTCTTCCCCTGTACCCAACACCCGTCTCCCAACATTTCTCTATTTACCCAACATTTGTCTCAAATCCACCTCGTCTTCATCCTCATACCCACACCCGTCTCTCAACCCACCTATCCCCTTTCACCCAAAACGAGTTTCCTACCCCCCCCCCCCCCCCTCCTCTTTATTTACATAACATGCATCCCAAGTCCCCCTCACCCCTTCCCCCGTGCCCAACCCCCGTTGCCCAACCCCTTCCCTACCCCACTCCAGTTTCTCCCATCCCTTCTATCCGTTTTGCCACCCCTTCCCCCTCATTAACCCCCGTCGCCCAACAACCCCTTCCATCCCCCAACAGACTTTCCCGACCCCCTATTCCTTATTCCTCAGTCATTCTGGCAATGCGATGATTCCGTCGAGTTTTCCCATCCGTTACAACTCTGACCTGGGATCTTTAAGGACATTTCTCTGAAGGTGATGCATAAGCGACGGGGAATAGAGAAATGCCTCACCCAGTAACACAATAGAGGTCCCGACGAAAGTCGTCTGATGTCAGGTCAAAATCAAGCTGCCATTCAGGTGAAAAGTCATGCCCAAAGTCAGATCAAAGGTCATGTCATGCCCAAAGTCACGTCAAAGGTCATGCCCAAGGTCAGATATAAAATCAAGCCCAAACGCAAGCCTGGAATTGCTTTACAGAAGTCAGTCGAGAGCCTGTGAGAAGATCTATCTGGCCCCTGTCTTTCTCTGAATCTGCAGAAGCAGCGAGTTACAGGAAATGCAGGCGACTGCTTCATCAGTTCCAGTGGTGTCCTGCTGTGCCTGTTTGGTGACGTCCCACATGCGGTGCAGCTCAGGTCATTGTTGGCTCTCCAAGTGGCCTCTCAATGGCGAAGGAAAGATGCCCATCTTACATCTCACGTCTTTCAAACACCACTTACGTCTATTCTCTTTCGCAGCCTCTCGTTTTTACGCTACAAAAGCCCCTCAAATTTAAGTCAATACATACCCGCAAACTCACTCTCTCTCTCTCTCTCTCTCTCTCTCTCTCTCTCTCTCTCTCTCTCTCTTTCTCTCTCATATTATCACTGAAGAAAAACTCGTCTGTAGCATCGTCAAATCAGAATACCGAGTGACTGGAGAAATATCGCACGGTCGATGATGACGTTTGGCGGCAACCTTCCTAATGTTCTTCGGAACGCGGTGAGAGACATTGCGAACACACATCGTTTGCAGAATTGGGAAATTGATTCGCATTGCTTTGGTGACATTGTCATCACTATGAAATGGACAAGTCCAATCCCGCCATCGGTTTCTGGACCTCGACAAAATATCGCCAAAACTCACAGATCTCCCTCAAAGCGCTCCCGAGACCGCGTGCGTTCTATGA
>JAWQFJ010001467.1:207500-210000 GCA_034096865.1 Theodoxus fluviatilis | reverse complement strand
TTGTCTCTAAACTCAGACGATTCCAACTGCCTGTTCCGCTTTGACGTAATCTCATGACGTCATCTACGATCTAAGAGAATCGAAGAGACGACAAAGAAAGCAGTATATATAGCAAAGCGCAACCTAGGATCCTCTGACGAGCGTACCTTATCTAACCGATCAAGATAACGCGGGGATAGGGGATAAATCGAGTGTTAAAAAGATAAATCGCCGTTGTGAATAGGGGCCCAGCGAACTAACTGAATGTCGACACAATCACGCGGCACTGTTGTACATTTGCAGTCAACGTAAGATCTCGTACGACGATTTGATTCAAGGCCTAGTGCTAATTGTTTTGATGGTCTGGTCTCAGTGTCACAAAAATATGATGATTTAATCAATCCCTGACCCGGAAATGTTGGGGACAACGACCATTTCAGCGTAATGACATCGAGTCAAACCGAGTTATCTTTCCTACTTCAGCAAAACGCTTCGATATATGTTGAACCTCTACCAGCAGGCGCCAAAATGCGATACTACGAAAAGAATATTGACGTTGATGGGTTAGATCCGTATGAAATACCAAACAGTTCATGCTATCATCCATTTTTCTACAATTTACAGTGCAAAATACGAACCACGAGGGTTTATGACAAGGTCGTTATAAATGCTTCACATACCTACAAGTTTACAATGGCACAGTTGGTAGAGCATTGGGCTCTTGGTCATGCATGACCAGGTTCGATTCTACACTGAAACTTTTTTTCGAGGGGTTGTGGGTTCGAACCCACCTGGTTTTTTTGTGTTTGTGTGTGTGTGCGTTTTTTCCTCCTCTTTTCTCGGAGGCTGCGGGTTCGAACCCGATCTTCTTTTTTTCTTCTCCAAAACCTGGAGGTTCAGCGCCAGCGGTTTTTATTGTACCTGTGTGCAAAGCTACTGACAGAAGTTGATAGCACAGTTATTGTACCTGTGTGCAAAGCTACTGACAGAAGTTGATAGCACAGTTATTGTACCTGTGTGCAAAGCTACCGACAGAAGTTGATAGCACAGTTATTGTACCTGTGTGCAAAGCTACTGACAGAAGTTGATAGCACAGTTATTGTACCTGTGTGCAAAGCTACTGACAGAAGTTGATAGCACAGTTATTGTACCTGTGTGCAAAGCTACCGACAGAAGTTGATAGCACAGTTATTGTACCTGTGTGCAAAGCTACTGACAAAAGTTGATAGCACAGTTATTGTACCTGTGTGCAAAGCTACTGACAGAAGTTGATAGCACAGTTATTGTACCTGTGTGCAAAGCTACCGACAGAAGTTGATAGCACAGTTATTGTACCTGTGTGCAAAGCTACCGACAGAAGTTGATAGCACAGTTATTGTACCTGTGTGCAAAGCTACTGACAGAAGTTGATAGCACAGTTATTGTACCTGTGTGCAAAGCTACTGACAGAAGTTGATAGCACAGTTACTGTACTTGTGTGCAAAGCTACTGACAGAAGTTGATAGCACAGTTATTGTACCTGTGTGCAAAGCTACTGACAGAAGTTGATAGCACAGTTATTGTACCTGTGTGCAAAGCTGCAAAGGAAACATTGCATCTACAGCTCTCAGGACCTTGCTAAGCGTTTGCTCTAAATCTTTCCCATCGGTTTTAACCTGCACAGTCATTAGTTCAGTTTAAATTGCTTTGGTCCAAACTGGTTATATAGTATAGTAAAACGCTATTCTATCCATTATTTCGACTATAGAGCACATTATGATTACAAAATAGGTCAACAGATATACATCTCTCCCGTCAGGGCTGTTCGTGCGTCTGCATAGACCACCCCCAGGCTCCGTGGGTGTCCACCATCCTTCGTATATTAATCTCAACTTAAACATGGCCTGCAGTTTATTTTCCCCATCACTGTGCATCTTCTTCACTTCTTACATCCAACACCATCCCCACCTAAGACCCTTGGACACCACATAATCCGTGGGGTTGGAGAGGGTTGAGGAAATGGGAATGCAGTGGTGAATTTCATTATGACGGCAGAGAGCGCAAAGGTCCGAGGCAGAGGGCTGCACACAGCAAAGGAAGTGGGAGGCCCGAGACAGGGATGGAATCCCCAGACCAGTCAAGCGTTGTTCCTCCAGAGCGCACTCTCGGATGTGCACATAAAGCTGGCACAGCCCAGGAACGGCAGCCGCCAGCCTCCACTGCAGTGACAGCAGTGCGGATTCCCGGTGTCGTAGAACATTTCGGAACCAGGATTAATCGGAACCGGTTCCCAAAAATCCTAGGATATTTCAGAACCATTCCCATTTATCTCGCACCTGGCGGCAGGATATTTCGGAACCACCAGGATATTTCGAAACCACCTTCTAGATGCTTTCGTATGATTTTCTGAGTTTCTAGAAGGTTTCAAATCAGAGTTTACATTTTGTACACTTTTTTTTGTAATTCATAAACAAGGAGATAAACAGGTAGGCGAGAAGAGATGTATTGTACAACCGCCTTCTGGACGCTCTGAAGGAGTAGG
>JAWQFJ010001467.1:177500-205000 GCA_034096865.1 Theodoxus fluviatilis | reverse complement strand
TGACAGTGGACTATACAGTGACAATAGACCGCACAGTGACAATGGACTACACAGCGGAAATGGACCATTCACTAACAGTGCATTACAGAGCAACAGTGGACCACAAAATAAAAGGAGACTGTGCAACAACAACAAATGGTGTGTATAGTAACCAGTGGACGACCAAGTGACGAAAAGGCTGGCATCACACTGTCCAGAGAGTCAACAATGGCGTGTAATTTACCTTTGCGCTATATAGTGGTCAGCGGATTGCAGTGTAACCAGCGGACGATGTAGGGATCAGAGAACAATAGGGTAACCACAGGACTATCGAGTGACATGTGAATCCAGAGTGGAATAATATCTAAATGCAAAAGATCTGGGCGTGCTCCACATTGACAATCACTGTGTGCGGAAGACAAGCTGTCGCCAGTCAGCCCACAGAATAAATCAGAAAAGGACTCTCTCATTCTATCAAGCACAGGGGTGACCTGCAAAAACCAGACGACTTCCATCTGTCCACAAGATAGGTCTACTGATGAAGTCAGAAACAAACCCGTTCGAGAGAAAAAATTCCCCTGACAAGCGGAGATTTGGACACGCACAAAGCGGCTACTAGAGGCCTAAGCCTGAGGCCACACTCAGACAAAACGTCTGTATGACTGAACATCTCCATTTCCAGGGCAGAAACACCGTCATCATCCATACCAATGACGCGGTTAGCATTCAGGTGGGGCAGCCGTCGCTTTTTCTGCATCAGAAACAGCTCTGGCAACGAGGATCTGCGGCTGGTGAAGATGGATATTCCGTCTGTGGAGTCTACGCCTCTGACAGCCCGCAATAACTTTATGAATATCTTTAACCTGTGACCGCCGCAGACCAGTGCAATTACCGGCACCGTGCGGACGCGACTGGCGAGCAAGGAGAGGAAGTGGGGGTTGCTGTCAACTGACGGGCTGGAAAATAATATGAAATATTCATCACGTCTCATCTGCATAGGCTGACGAAGACATCTCCATGAATTCGACATTAGGCACTAGATAATGGACAGATACTTCAACAACTGAAAAGAATATCCTTTTGTGTAAAGTTTATTTTCCGCTAAGAAGAAGACTAGTCAAGAACGTCAATGCTGCGTTCAACCCCGTCCTTGCAAGTGAGACTTCCCCGACACAAACAAGCATCAGAACCTCGCGCGGAGACCTCGATTAGCCTGAGTAGAGGCGATTATAATGAATCCTGGGCCCAGCTTGTTTACTTACAGAAAAGTCCTTACAGTGAACAAATACCCGATTTTATATAACTACACCATGCGCTTTTAAAGTTGCACTATCCGCATTGACAACTGCACCATACGCACTGACAACTGCACCATACATATTGACAACTACACCATACGCACTGACAACTGACCCATGTGTACTGACAACTGACCCATGTGTACTGACAACTGCACCATGCACACTGACAACTGCACCATACGCACTGACAACTGACCCATGTGTACTGACAACTGCACCATACTCACTGACAACTGCACCATACGCACTGACAACTGCACCATACGCAATGACAACTGCACCATACTCACTGACAACTGCACCATACTCACTGACAACTGCACCATACGCACTGACAACTGACCCATGTGTACTGACAACTGCACCAAATGCACTGACAACTGCACCATACTCACTGACAACTGCACCATACTCACTGACAACTGCACCATACGCATTGACAACTGCACCATACGCACTGACAACTGCACCATACGCACTGACAACTGCACCATACGCAATGACAACTGCACCATACTCACTGACAACTGCACCATGCGCACTGACAACTGACCCATGTGTACTGACAACTGCACCATGCACACTGACAACTGCACCATATGCACTGACAACTGACCCATGTGTACTGACAACTGCACCATAATCACTGACAACTGCACCATACGCACTGACAACTGACCCATGTGTACTGACAACTGCACCATGCACACTGACAACTGCACCATAAGCACTGACAACTGACCCATGTGTACTGACAACTGCACCATGCACACTGACGACTGCACCATACGCACTGACAACTGCACCATACGCACTGACAACTGCATCATACGCACTGACAGCTGCACCATACGCACTGACAACTGCACCATACGCACTGACAACTGCACCATACGCACTGACAACTGCACCATACGCACTGACAACTGCACCATAATCACTGACAACTGCACCATACGCACTGACAACTGACCCATGGGTACTGACAACTGCACCATGCACACTGACGACTGCACCATACGCACTGACAACTGACCCATGTGTACTGACAACTGCACCATGCACACTGACAACTGCACCATGCACACTGACAACTGACCCATGTGTACTGACAACTGCACCATGCACACTGACAACTGCACCATACGCACTGACAACTGCATCATACGCACTGACAACTGACCCATGTGTACTGACAACTGCACCATGCACACTGACAACTGACCCATGTGTACTGACAACTGCACCATACGCACTGACAACTGACCCATGTGTACTGACAACTGCACCATGCACACTGACAACTGACCCATGTGTACTGACAACTGCACCATACGCACTGACAACTGACCCATGTGTACTGACAACTGCACCATACGCACTGACAACTGACCCATGTGTACTGACAACTGCACCATACGCACTGACAACTGACCCATGTGTAGTGACAACTGCACCATGCACACTGACAACTGACCCATGTGTACTGACAACTGCACCATGCACACTGACAACTGCACCATGCACACTGACAACTGCACCATGCACACTGACAACTGCACCATGCACACTGACAACTGCACCATACATATTGACAACTACACCATACGCATTGACAACTGCACCATGCACACTGACAACTGCACCATGCGCACTGACAACTGACCCATGTGTACTGACAACTGCACCATACGCACTGACAACTGCACCATACGCACAGACAATTGCACCATGCACACTGACAACTGCATTGTACACATTTCCAGCTGCACCGTATATACTGACAGTTGCACCGTACACACAGACACTCACATTGTACGCACTGACGGCTGCACCATACATACTGACAACTGCACAGTACACTGCTAGTCACACCGTACACACTGACAGTTACACCGTACACACTGACAGTTACACCGTACACACTGACAGTTACACCGTACACACTGACAGTTACACCGTACACACTGACAGTTACACCGTACACACTGACAGTTACACCGTACACACTGACAGCTACACCGTACACACTGACAGTTACACCGTACACACTGACAGTTACACCGTACACACTGACAGTTACACCGTACACACTGACAGCTACACCGTACACACTGACAGCTACATCGTACACACTGACAGCTACATCGTACACACTGACAGCTACACCGTACACACTGACAGCTACACCGTACACACTGACAGTTACACCGTACACACTGACAGCTACATCGTACACACTGACAGCTACACCGTACACACTGACAGTTACACCGTACACACTGACAGCTACATCGTACACACTGACAGCTACATCGTACACACTGACAGCTACATCGTACACACTGACAGCTACACCGTACACACTGGCAGCTACATCGTACACACTGACAGCAACATCGTACACACTGAGAGCTACGCCGTACACATTGACAGCTACATCGTACACACTGACAGTCACATCGTACACACACTGATAGCTACTCCGTACACACTGACAGGTACACCGTACACACTGACATCTACATCGTACACACGGACAGTTACACCGTACACACACTGATAGCTACTCCCCACACACTGACAGCTACATCGTACACACTGATAGCTACTCCGTACACACTGACAGCTACATCGTACACACTGATAGCTACTCCGTACACACTGACAGCTACATCGTACACACTGACAGTTACACCGTACACACTGACAGCTACACCGTACACACTGATAGCTACTCCGTACACACTGACAGCTACACCGTACACACTGACAGCTACACCGTACACACTGACAGCTACATCGTACACACTGACAGCTACATCGTACACACTGACAGCTACACCGTACACACTGACAGTTACACCGTACACACTGACAGCTACACCGTACACACTGACAGCTACATCGTACACACTGACAGCTACACCGTACACACTGACAGCTACATCGTACACACTGACAGTTACACCGTACACACTGGCAGCTACATCGTACACACTGACAGCTACACCGTACACACTGACAGCTACACCGTACACACTGACAGCTACATCGTACACACTGACAGCTACACCGTACACACTGACAGTTACACCTTACACACTGACAGTTACACCGTACACACTGACAGTTACACCAGATCCAGTGAGCTTTGTCCCGCTCGACCAGTCGCATTACCTCTACCCCAATCTACAGCTTTCTTTATTGTTTTCCTTTTTTCACCTGAACGCTCTACAACAGCCATATTTCTTCTCAACCATCCCCATCTCTTTTTGATCCCTTCCAATGAGCAACTCTACCTCTTCTCTAATCACAAGAAACATAATGGCTACTATTTAGTTCTCGTGACTGATACTACTATAAATCTCCCACTGCATTTCTTTCAAGGGTATTTGATTTTTGGTATTTATCTCCTCAATGACTACTCTTTTGTGAATGTTCAGTGTGTGTGTGTGTGTGTGTGTGTGTGTGTGTGTGTGTGTGTGTGTGTGTGTGTGTGAGAGAGAGAGAGAGAGAGAGAGAGAGAGAGATAGAGAGAGAGAGAGAAGTGTAATGATGGCGGGCGCGCGCAGGCATGCACTCAAGCACGCACAGCCACGTACGTATACATATACACATGCACTAACATACACTGTCTCATCGTCACATGTCCTTCAACCTTAATGACAGTTCCATCACCAATCAAAAACACATTTTTCCTCTCCAACTCTTCCCATTTAAGTACACCATCCTCACTCCGCTCATCACACACACACACACACACACACACACACACACACACACACACACAACACACACACACACACACACACACACACACACACACACACACTTCTCCACCCCCAGCCCCCATCCACTCCACAGACGAGAACTCCAGCCCAGTGTCTGTGTGTCAAATCGCACCCTGCCGCCTCGGGAAGGCCTTGCATGCAGACGGTCAGGTTCGGCATTGCAACCTCCAGGCAACCAGTAAGTCTGTCTCGTCTTAGAGCTTGCTATGGGAACCTTACCAAATGATTCATGGGAAGGCAGAAAGGGACTGCCCGCCTCTCACAGAACACACTGCAGGCGCCTTCTGCCCAGCAGCTCGGGGCAGTAGTAGCCAGCTCTCCTGGGGCAGTAGTAGCCAGCTCTCCTGGGGCAGTAGTAGCCAGCTCTCCTGGGGCAGTAGTAGCCAGCTCTCCTGGGGCAGTAGTAGCCAGCTCTCCTGGGGCAGTAGTAGCCTGCTCTCCTGGGGCAGTAGTAGCCAGCTCTCCTGGGGCAAGGATGAGCGAAGTTGGCAATGACGAAGTCCGCATGCATGCCGGAAGTTGGACACGGAAACCAGCAACATCGCAGCTTGGAATACATACCTCCACAGTGAACATTTCGCAATCGCTGCTTCGGAGTTGGGCGAAGAAAAAAAATGAAAATACTGTAGAGCGACATGCAGTAAAAGGGAGGGAGGGAGGGAGGGAGAGAGAGAGAGAGAGAGAGAGAGAGAGAGAGAGAGAGAGAGAGAGAGAGAGAGAGAGAGAGAGAGAGAGAGAGAGACGGTCGGTCGGAAGGACGGACAGACGAACGGATAGGACGAAAATGAAAGAGAGTAAAAAAGCAGCAATACAGTAAAATCAGATTCAAAAAGCACGAAAGACATGGGCACAAGCAAAATGTTACAGATGGAGAGGATAGCAAAGGTGACGTCATTACTAGACTGGGAAGCTGAGAAAGAGACGGCAGTATGGTGGTGGAGGGTGGACGAGAGAGGGGGTGGACGAGAGAGGGGGTGGACGGGTGTTGAGACAAGAACTAGGGACAGACTGAGACAGGGATGAGGGTTTGGGCAGGGGTGATGAGAGAGGATTACTCATCGCTCAATCAGGCGGTCATTGAGGAGAGTGGAAGGCGGGAGGGGGACTGATTGAATGCGCCTGTGCGGGGCACCCTCCCTCCCACAAGTGCCAGCACAGGCTGCAGCCACAGTCATCCGTCTCGACCCCCACTCCAGGCCCGCCCATCAGTAATAAAAGATTTGTGGAAGGCGTGATTTTTTTTCTCTTCCAAAAACAGAGAATCAGGCCGAGATTCTCCGTCACTCAATCAGAAAGAACGACCGGACGGTTTTATCTGTATTTCCCATCAAGCGCATTTCCAATCGATTCAGGGGTGTCTGCAGCAAGGACAGTTCTTGCAGTGCATGCAAACTTCAGTCGCCTCCACAGAAATGCACAATCTGAACTATCCATCCATCGTCAGCCTGAATAGGCATTTATAGCTCCACCTGACTGCGTGTACACAAGCATCCATTGCTTCACCTGATTGCGTGTACACCAGCATCCATAGCTCCACCTGATTGCGTGTACACCAGCATCCAGAGCTCCACCTGACTGCGTGTACATATATGCATCCATAGCTCCACCTGACTGCGTGTACACAGCATCCATACCTCCACCTGACTGCGTGTACATATGCATCCATAGCTCCACCTGATTGCGTGTACACCAGCATCCATAGCTCCACCTGACTGCGAGTACATATGCATCCATAGCTCCACCTGACTGCGTGTACACCAGCATCCATAGCTCCACCTGACTGCGTGTACATATGCATCCATAGCTCCACCTGACTGCGTGTACACAAGCATCCATAGCTCCACCTGACTGCGTGTACATATGCATCCATAGCTCCACCTGATTGCGTGTACACCAGCATCCATAGCTCCACCTGACTGCATGTACATATGCATCCATAGCTCCACCTGACTGCGTGTACACCAGCATCCATAGCTCCACCTGACTGCGTGTACATAAGCATACACAGCTCCACCTGACTGCGTGTACACAAGCATTCATTGCTCCACCTGACTGCGTGTACATAAGCATACACAGCTCCACCTGACTGCGTGTACACAAGCATCCATAGCTTCACCTGACTGAGTGTACACAATCATCCATAGCTCCACCTGACTGCGTGTACATATGCATCCACAGCTCCACCTGACTGCGTGTACATAAGCATCCATAGCTCCACCTGACTGCGTGTACATAAGCATACATTGCTCCACCTGACTGCGTGTACACAAGCATCCATTGCTCCACCTGACTGCGTGTACATAAGCATACATTGCTCCACCTGACTGCGTGTACACAAGCATCCATTGCTCCACCTGACTGCGTGTACACAAGCATCCATTGCTCCACCTGACTGCGTGTACATAAGCATACATTGCTCCACCTGACTGCGTGTACACCAGCATCCATAGCTCCACCTGACTGCGTGTACATAAGCATACACAGCTCCACCTGACTGCGTGTACATACGCATCCATTGCTCCACCTGACTGCGTGTACACAAGCATCCATAGCTCCACCTGACTGCGTGTACACACGCATCCATTGCTCCACCTGACTGCGTGTACATAAGCATCCATAGCTCCACCTGACTGCGTGTACATAAGCATCCATAGCTCCACCTGACTGCGAGTACATAAGCATACACAGCTCCACCTGACTGCGTGTACATAAGCATCCATAGCTCCACCTGACTGCGTGTACATAAGCATACACAGCTCCACCTGACTGCGAGTACATAGGCATACACAGCTCCACCTGACTGCGTGTACACAAGCATCCATTGCTCCACCTGATTGCGTGTACACACGCATCCATTGCTCCACCTGACTGAGTGTACATAAGCATCCTTAGCTCCACCTGACTGCGTGTACACAAGCATTCATAGCTCCACTTGACTGCGTGTACACAAGCACCCATAGCTCCACCTGACTGCATGTACGCCAGCATACACAGCTCCACCTGACTGCGTGTACACAGGCATTCATAGCTCCACCTGACTGCGTGTACACAAGCATCCATAGCTCCACCTGACTGCGTGTACATAAGCATCCATTGCTCCACCTGATTGCGTGTACATATGCATCCACAGCTCCACCTGACTGCGTGTACATAAGCATACACAGCTCCACCTGACTGCGTGTACACCAGCATCCATAGCTCCACCTGACTGCGTGTACACAAGCATCCATAGCTCCACCTGACTGCGTGTACATAAGCATCCATAGCTTCACCTGACTGCGTGTACATAAGCATCCATTGCTCCATCTGCCTGCGTGTACACAAGCATCCATTGCTCCACCTGACTGCATGTACACAAGCATCCATAG
The DNA here is from genome assembly GCA_034096865.1 of Theodoxus fluviatilis. Taxonomy (NCBI): domain Eukaryota; kingdom Metazoa; phylum Mollusca; class Gastropoda; order Cycloneritida; family Neritidae; genus Theodoxus; species Theodoxus fluviatilis. The sequence continues at coordinate 196,558 of JAWQFJ010001467.1, read as the reverse complement.
CTCCACCTGATTGCGTGTACACAAGCATCCATAGCTTCACCTGACTGCGTGTACATTAGCATACACAGCTCCACCTGACTGCGTGTACACAAGCATCCATAGCTCCACCTGACTGCGTGTACACAAGCATCCATAGCTCCACCTGACTGCGTGTACACAAGCATCCATAGCTCCACCTGATTGCGTGTACACAAGCATCCATAGCTTCACCTGACTGCGTGTACATAATCATCCATTGCTCCACCTGACTGCGTGTACACAAGCATCCATAGCTCCACTTGACTGCTTGTACACAAGCATTCATAACTCCACCTGACTGCGTGTACATATGCATCCATAGCTCCATCTGACTGCGTGTACATAATCATCCATAGCTCCACCTGACTGCGTGTACATATGCATCCATAGCTCCACCTGACTGCGTGTACATAAGCATCCATAGCTCCACCTGACTGCGTGTACATAAACATACACAGCTCCACCTGACTGCGTGTACATTAGCATACACAGCTCCACTTGACTGCGTGTACACAAGCATCCATTGCTCCACCTGACTGCGTGTACATATGCATCCATAGCTCCATCTGACTGCGTGTACATAAGCATCCATAGCTCCACTTGACTGCGTGTACATAATCATCCATAGCTCCACCTGACAGCGTGTACATATGCATCCACAGCTCCACCTGACTGCGTGTACATAAGCATACACAGCTCCACCTGACTGCGTGTACATAAGCATACACAGCTCCACCTGACTGCGTGTACATAAGCATCCATAGCTCCACCTGACTGCGTGTACACAAGCATCCATAGCTCCACCTGACTGCGTGTACATAAACATACACAGCTCCACCTGACTGCGTGTACATAAGCATACACGGCTCCACCTGACTGCGTGTACATAAGCATACACAGCTACACCTGACTGCGTGTACATAAGCATACACAGCTCCACCTGACTGCGTGTACACAAGCAGACACAGCTCCACCTGACTGCGTGTACACAAGCATCCATAGCTCCACCTGACTGCGTGTACATAAGCATACACAGCTCCACCTGATTGCGTGTACACAGGCATTCACAGCTCCACCTGACTGCGTGTACACAAGCGTCCATAGCTCCACCTGACTGCGTGTACACAAGCATCCATAGCTCCACCTGACTGTGTGTACATAAGCATCCATAGCTCCACCTGACTGCGTGTACATAAGCATCCATTGCTCCACCTGATTGCGTGTACATAAGCATTCATAGCTCCACCTGACTGCGTGTACACAAGCATCCATAGCTCTACCTGACTGTGTGTACACCAGCATCCATAGCTCCACCTGACTGCGTGTACACAATCATCCATAGCTCCACCTGACTGCGTGTACACAAGCATCCATAGCTTCACCTGACTGCGTGTACATATGCATCCATAGCTCCACCTGATTGCGTGTACACAAGCATCCATAGCTTCACCTGACTGCGTGTACATATGCATCCATAGCTCCACCTGACTGCGTGTACACAATCATCCATAGCTCCACCTGACTGCGTGTACACAAGCATCCATAGCTTCACCTGACTGCATATACGTAAGCATCCATAGCTCCACCTGACTGCGTGTACATATGCATCCATAGCTCCACCTGACTGCATATATTATATACACAAGCATCCATAGCTTCACCTGACTGCGTGTACACAAGCATCCATAGCTTCACCTGACTGCGTGTACATAAGCATCCATAGCTTCACCTGACTGCGTGTACATAAGCATCCACAGCTCCACCTGACTGCGTGTACATACGCATCCATTGCTCCACCTGACTGCGTGTACATAAGCATCCATAGCTCCACCTGACTGCGTGTACACAAGCATTCATAGCTCCACCTGACTGCGTGTACATATGAATCCATAGCTCCACCTGACTGCGTGTACACCAGCATCCATAGCTCCACCTGACTGCGTGTACATATGCATCCACAGCTCCACCTGACTGCGTGTACATATGCATCCATAGCTCCACCTGACTGCGTGTACATAAGCATACACAGCTCCACCTGACTGCGTGTACATAAGCATACTCAGCTCCACCTGACTGCGTGTACATAAGCATACACAGCTCCACCTGACTGCGTGTGCATAAGCATACACGGCTCCACTTGACTGCGTGTGCATAAGCATACACAGCTCCACCTGACTGCGTGTACATAAGCATACACAGCTCCACCTGACTGCGTGTACATAAGCATACTCAGCTCCACCTGACTGCGTGTGCATAAGCATACACAGCTCCACCTGACTGCGTGTACATAAGCATACACAGCTCCACCTGACTGCGTGTACATAAGCATACTCAGCTCCACCTGACTGCGTGTACACAAGCATCCATAGCTCCACCTGACTGCGTGTACATAAGCATCCATTGCTCCACCTGACTGCGTGTACATATGCATCCATAGCTCCACCTGACTGCGTGTACATAAGCATACACAGCTCCACCTGACTGCGTGTACATAAGCATACTCAGCTCCACCTGACTGCGTGTACACAAGCATCCATAGCTCCACCTGACTGCGTGTACATAAGCATCCATTGCTCCACCTGACTGCATGTACATAAGCATACACAGCTCCACCTGACTGCGTGTGCATAAGCATACACAGCTCCACCTGACTGCGTGTACATAAGCATACACAGCTCCACCTGACTGCGTGTACATAAGCATACACAGCTCCACCTGACTGCGTGTGCATAAGCATACACAGCTCCACCTGACTGCGTGCACATAAGCATACACAGCTCCACCTGACTGCGTGTGCATAAGCATACACAGCTCCACCTGACTGCATGTACATAAGCATACACAGCTCCACCTGACTGCGTGTGTATAAGCATACACAGCTCCACCTGACTGCGTGTACATAAGCATCCATAGCTCCACCTGACTGCGTGTGCATAAGCATACACAGCTCCACCTGACTGCGTGTGCATAAGCATACACAGCTCCATCTGACTGCGTGTGCATAAGCATACACAGCTCCACCTGACTGCGTGTGCATAAGCATACACAGCTCCACCTGACTGCGTGTACATAAGCATACACAGCTCCACCTGACTGCGTGTGCATAAGCATACACAGCTTCACCTGACTGCGTGTACATAAGCATACACAGCTCCACCTGACTGCCTGTGCATAAGCATACACAGCTCCACCTGACTGCGTGTACATAAGCATACACAGCTCCACCTGACTGCGTGTACATAAGCATACACAGCTCCACCTGACTGCGTGTACATAAGCATACACAGCTCCACCTGACTGCGTGTGCATAAGCATACACAGCTCCACCTGACTGCGTGTACATAAGCATACACAGCTCCACCTGACTGCGTGTGCATAAGCATACACAGCTCCACCTGACTGCGTGCACATAAGCATACACAGCTCCACCTGACTGCGTGTACACAAGCATCTATAGCTCCACCTGACTGCGTGTAAATTCAGACTGGGCCACGATGTAGCTTTCCTATCAAAATGTGCACTAGTCCCTCTCAACTCTGTACCGATCCTTTCCAACTTAATCTGGCCCGTTCCAACTTAATCTGGCCCTTTCCAACAGAATTTCACGTCGTCGACTGCATTCTTCAGAAATTTGATCAACATTGTGCCCCAAAGAAGAATGTAACAATTGAAAGACATACATTCTTTTCAATAGGTCAAAATGATGGCGAGTCCTTTCATGAGTTTGATACAGACTTGATGTTGAAAGCAAAAACATGCGAATTCAACTCGCTGACAGAGTCGCTGATAAAAGACAGAATTGTCGAAGGAGTAAAGAGCGACCACCTGCGAGAGAGACTGTTAAGAGAGGCTGATCTCACGCTTTCCAAGGCAGAGGAAATCTGCAGAGCAGCAGAGGCCTCCAAAGCCCATATGAAGCTGATGAAAGACAGCGATCAAAATGTGAGTACAGTTAGAAAAGAACACAAGAAAGGAGAAAAAGCTGAACCACTACCAAACGTTGAGAACTGTTTCTACTGTGGAAAGAGTCACTAGCTCTGAAAATGCCCGACATATGGACAAAGCTGTAGAAAGTGCAATAAAAAGAATCACTTTGCAACAATATGCAGATCTTCCTCTATCAAGACAATAGGAGACACACCAGAGAACAATGACGAACGACTCTTTGTTGCGCCTGTGAAACAAGCGTCAGATTCCTCCAACGAATGGACTGCAGTCATCAGTGTGCAAGGTCATCGCATCACCTTCACCCTGGACACCGGCGCTCAAGTCAACGTTCTCCCTTACAGCTTGTTCCGAAGACTGAAGAAGACGCAACTCCAGAACTCGAGTGCTCATCTGACTACGTACACTGGCGGGCGTCTGTCAGTCATTGGGAAGAGCCTGCTCACGTGCATCTTCAAAGACAAAAAGATGCTGTCGAAATCCATATGGTTGACACGCATGCCAAGCCAATTCTGGGACTGCCAAGTTGTGAAACCTTAAACCTCCTCCAACGTGTTGACGTCATTGATGATGAGACGCTTTCCGCCTACACCGACGTCTTCCAAGGAATAGGAAACATGAAGGACACATACACCATTAGAGTAGACCCAAGCGTGTCCCCGGTAGTCCTTGCGGCCAGAAAGGTTCCTGCAGCTCTTCGCGACACCCTTCGAAAGGAACTTCAGTATATGGAAAACGAGAAGATAATCGAGAAGGTCGACCACCCAATAGATTGGGTAAACTCCTTGGTCATCGTAGACAAAAAGGGCGGAGGTCTGTGTTTGGATCCAAGAGCTCTAAACAAGGCAGTGAAGAGAGAGCACTACGAGCTGTCCACGATAGAAGAAATAGCCAGCAGACAGTCCGGAAACAAGGTCTTCAGTGTCCTTGACGCCAATTTAGCATTTTGGCAGATCAGGCTGGACAGAGAAAGTTCTGATCTCACCACATTCAACACTCCATATGGAAGATACAAATTTCTGCGACTGCCTTTTGAGCTGAACTCTTCAGCGGAATTTTTTGCGAAGAGGTTTTATCAGGCACTTGAGCACACTCCAGGTGTTGAATATTACATGGACGAACTGTTGATTGGAGGCAAGTCTGTCAAAGAACATGACAGAAGGCACTGGAGATTGCCAGAAAAGAAGGCGTCAAGTTGAAGCCCTCCAAGTGCAGTCTCAGAAGGAATGAAGTGCAGTTTGTTGGACACAATATCACCCAGAATGGACTCAAGGTAGATCAAAACAAGATTGAAGCCATTCAGAAAATGAAGTCACCGGCCAATCGCAAAGAGCTGGAGAGATTTCTGAGGATAGTGAATTACTTGGGCAAATTCCTACCAAACCTGTCGTTTGTAAGGACCCCTCTCCGGGAACTACTGAAGCACAAATGGCAATGGCTGCAGCAACACGAAAATACGGTTAGCGAGGTAAAGGAACTCCTCACGCAGGCTCCAGTCCTCATCTTCTATGACACCAGCAAGCCAGTCATGCTGTCGGTGGATGCGTCACAGGAGGGACTCGGCGCCGTATTGACCCAAGGCGGCAGACCAGTGGCATACGCTTCCTGATCGTTGAGTGACTGTGAGAGGTGGTATGCTCGGATAGAAAAAGAAATGCTGGCAGTGGTCTTTGGCGTGGAACACTTCCACTACTATATCTATGGAAGGCCACTGACAGATGAGACAGCACAAACCCTTGGAGTCCATCATCAAGAAGCCCCTTTCCGCTGCACCACCAAGACTTCAACGGATGCTTCTTCGTCTGATGAAGTACAACGTTGACCTCATTTACAAGGCAGGGAAAGAAATGAATATTCCTGGCACCCTGTCAAGAGCAGCACTACGAACAGAGTCCCCGACAAGTGATAACTGGGAAGCTCAGGTGCATCTCATCACCAACAGTTTGCCTATCTCTGATGAGAAACTGGAATAGTTCAGACATGAAACTGCCAAGGATACAGCACTGCAAGTTCTCAGAGGATACATTCAGCAAAGATGGCCTGAAAAAAGAGAGATCTCAGGAGAAATACGATCATACATGGGCTTTCAGGATGAGCTGAGTGAGGCTGAGGGACTGTTGTTTAAAGAACAATTGATTGTCCCCAAGGCACTGCAGCATGACATGCTACAGAGACTGCATGAGGGTCACTTGGGCAGAGACAAATGTCTTGCTAGAGCTAGGGATGTGTTCTTTTGGATTGGAATGTCTCCTAAGATCACTAACTTTGTTTCCAATTGTCATTTGCAATGAATTCCAGAAAGCGCAACAGCGAGAGCCTTTGGTTCACCATAAGATGCCATCGCTGCCTTGGGAAAAGCTCGCTGCGGACCTGTTTCAGTTTGACGGGAAACAGTTCTTGCTGATAGTGGACTACTATAGCAAGTTCTTTGAAGTGCCCATTCTTCAGTCAACAAGAGCTTTGGATGTCATTCTGGCAATGAAATCTGTTTTCCAGTCATGGTGTCCCCACTGACAATCTACCACAATTCTCCAGTTCAGAGTTCAGGCAATTTGCCTTGGCATGGGGATTTAAGCATTCAACTTCAAGCCCAAAACACCCACAATCAAATGAGTTGGCAGAGCGAAGTATACAGACACTGAAGAGCTTGTTAAAGAAGGCTAGGGCTGCCCACCAAGATCCACACCTCGCATTGCTCCAGTACAGAAATACACCGTTACCAGACAACGCATCGCCGGCTCAGCTCCTGATGAACCGACGTCTTAGAACTAGAATTCCTGTCACTGATGCGTACCTGCGTCCAAGAGTGCCCGATGCAAAGCACGTTCGACAGTCTCGGACCAAGCAGCGAACGCGCCAGGCTCATGACTACAACAGGAAAGCAAGTCCAGGACAGCTTCGACCCCTTCATCCAGGAGAGCTTGTCCGCATGCAGATGGAGCGGGACAGTACTTGGAAGCCAGCTGTAGTGGTGGCTAAGGCCCCACAGCCTCGTTCATACGTGGTTCAAACTGAAGATGGAGCAACATACCGCAGAAACCAGATCATGTTGAAGAAAACGAAAGAGCAGTTCCCAGTCACATCGACAGAACCGGAAGAGCCAGTCACTGCTACTGAACCGGAAACGCAAGACGTCAGAGACATGGAGGTGACAGTGGGTGCAGAACCCGTTGCGTCGCCTTAGTCTGGGGTAATCACCCGCTATGGTCGTCATAGCAGGCCTCCAAAACGTTTTCCAGACATATGATGACATGGACGTTGCTCACATTTTCTTCTGTTTGAATTAATGACAATAGATTGTAACTGTAAACCAGTTTGTTCCTCAGTCTCATAAGTGACTGGATTGGGTTGCGTTAAATTATCAAATTTTGTTTGTCTGTCTGTCGTAAACTTTTGCAAATTTGATTGAATTGAGTTACACTGAATTATTTGGTTGTTTGTTTAATATACATTCAAAACAAATTTACAGGAGTTTACGTGTGATTGGATTGAGTGGTGTCAAATTATCAAATTGTGTAAGTTTATGGATGTCATTTGATTTTTCCGTACATCTATTTTTCTTTAGGTGAAAGATGTAGCAGTGTGTGACAACAGTTCACCACTCACCGGCAGGTGAACTGCTCTCCTTATGTGGTGAGTACCTGAGTGGTAATTGAGAAGGGGGCTGGTTTGGAAAATAAACAAGTTTGAAGGGTTGGGAAGTTCCTGTAAATACTTTTTGTCTTCTTTTTTTTTTGCTTTGGCCCGTCGTAGACTTTTAAACCAAAGCTAACGACACAAGGTTGCAACAAATATAACATCCCACATTGTCACGATAGTTAAATAAACCCAGATTTCTCCGTCCCAGGGATAGAACCACGGCACTACGCCTCGCACATTGTCCAACCCCAAAGCATACTCGCCCATCTCCGCCTGTCTAAAGACATGGTTTCAACAAGCGAGTAGAGGCTGAGGGGCTGACCGTGTACTCATGCAAGAGAGTAAAAGCTGCACTCGTTGTGTTTGGTCATGACGCTGATACAGAAGGACAGACTTTAACAAATACAGTACCAGGCCTTTTCAACACAGTACATTTCTTTTCAATTGAGTACCCGTTATTTTCGTTTGATAACCAAATCTGTTAATTTGTTCTGACGTATTTCGGTGTGCAAATTGACAACTTTTAAGACTGATCAAACATAAATAATTGTAGATGAGAGTTCTGCTCTTCTTGTTTTCGAATTCACTTAATAATAATAATAATAATAATAATAATAATAATAATAATAATAATAATAATAATAATAATAATAATAATAATAATAATAGCATTTATAACGCGCATTTCTTGCAAGAACTCAATGCGCGGGCATAGCCACATTTACACGTAGTTACTCGTCAGTCATACTACATAGCACAACACTCGTACGACTATCATACCAGGACTTGAAAAAAAACTAGAAGGTTACAGAAACGCAAGACGAAACATATGGGTTTTTAACTGAGATTTAAAAATGGACATAGTTGGTGCATCACGCAGGCCAGCCGGCAGGGAATTCCAGACACTAGGGGCAATGAAACTGAAACTACGCTCTCCGAAAGACTTGGTACTACGCTTTGGAATTTTCATAAGCTTTTCACTTGATGAGCGGAGAGAACGGGAAGGGTGATAGGTACAAAGAGAGGTCGAACGATATGTCGGAAGGATTGAATCAAAATGACGGTACGCCAAAACAGCAATTTTGTACTGGCAGCGGAAATTAACGGGAACCCAGTGTAGACTTTTCAGGAGGGGTGTCACATGATCGCGCTTGCCCTTCATAAGAACCAGACGTGCCGCACTGTTTTGAACTCGTTGCAGACGGTTTAGTTGTTCTGCCGGAAGACCCGCCAGGACTGATAAATTATTGATAAATATGATTGATAAATATATGTGAACCAAGTACAATTCTTGTGAATTCGTGAACTCCTTTCAAAATCGGCACAGCCTTTAAAATCAATCTTGAGTCCTCAAAGCTTGTAGTCCATTTTTCTTTTCCTCCCCCTCCTCCCTGTGGGTCGTCATTTTCTCTTGTTCTTTATTCCCTTTCCTACCTCCCTTCCTTTCTACCTTTCCAAGGCTGGTTCCGCTCTGAAGGCCCGGGACACGTCGGGCGAAAAGGAAAGGCAACCCCTGGAGCAACAAGAGCGGAGTTTGCAGACTGCGCGCCTCCTCCCCATGGAGACGTGGCCTGGGCCCTTGAAATGCTCGCTTCTCCAGCAATGTGTGGCACCCAAAACCTCCTCCCCACCCCCATACCCACCCCACTGCCAGCAGCCGCCGTCTCGTCCCTCCTGGAATCTACTGCCGCAGAGGGAACCAGTCCGGCATCAGACTAAAACCTTCACTTCGCCTTCTTCCATCCCGCCAGGCATCATTGTCCCAAAGATCTTACTATACGCTTATAGTAAGATTGTCCCTGCCTCCACTGCACTGGACATAAAGCCGGCCTCTTGCGCTGTCTACGTCTTTCTCCTCCTCCAATATTTCTATTTCATGTTCACCATTACGTCACAATTTCCTTATTTCCTTATTTCTATTTCTTGTTTGACATCTTGACTCTCTTTTCTTCTTTCCTCCATCCCCCACCCCCACCCCCCCACCCCCCACCCCCGCTCAACTGTCACATCGTTCTGTGCATTCTTACACTGCACTGCCTTGGTCCGCACTTCACAGCACCGCATCTTGCAACATTACTCCAGGCCAGACTACTATACACCACACTACAACAGCCAAACCACGTAAAATTACACTGCATCTCACCACATGACAGCAACCCACATTTCCACCATATCAAATCACACAAGGCGACGCCACAACAGCCTACCCCGCACCACGCTTCAACCTGAGCGCGGTTCAAGCAGGGCTCACTCAGGGTGTCCCGTTGGAGACAGAAGTCAGCTTGCCTCCGAGCCCTGAACCTGGTTTGAATCCCAGATAAATTGGTCCCCAGCGTCCCGACTTGACCCTGGTTGGTCCTATGACTAAGTCCTGTAGGCGATGCTTATGATATATTGATAGAGCATGGGCAAGGACAACACAATTGCCAAGCAAATGTCAGAGCAACTGACCTTCAAGCTGTGAGCTCAGGCCATCTTGGAAACATAGTCCGAACAACGGTGACTGCCCTAAGACCTCACGGCGCTCGGCACTGCGCTCTCTTCATAACACATGGGAAAGATTGTTGGCTCCACCACCTCCTTGGGACTACACATGGGAAAGATTGTTGGCTCCACCACCTCCTTGGGACTACACATGGGAAAGATTGTTGGCTCCACCACCTCCTTGGGACTACACATGCCCCAGCTTAAAGCCTCAGCTCACATGCCCTCAACCTCGCGCTCTATTGACTGTTTGAAAAAACAGACGGATTTCAGCCCAACAGTTGTAATCCCAAGCACCACACGAGCATGACAGTTTCCCCAATTATACAAGCATGCATTCCTTAAACATTCCCAACAAAAGATTATCACGAACATTCCATTGCACTTCATTAAGACACATACTTCAAGGCTGCATGCAACCTGACATGTACAGGAACCAAACCCCCAGACCATTACAATGCTGTATACTTCTTCCGATGTTACATTTGTCATAACTGACAAATTTTGGGATACCTAATCCACTACCGTATTAGACATCCATACTATATACAACTACTGGACACTGACTCAAACCAAATGGCAAGTGCAGGACACCTACATTTGCACGACTTGACAATCAGAGGATAACTATCCAAAAAATACAGCAATATGACCTGCAGCTACGGCCACCATGTCCCCAAAATAAGTTTAATAAATGAAATGGATATATGCTAAATGCAAAGTGGAAGGGGACGTTTTCTTAAAAGATCAGATTGGCTCTGTTCGAGCATGACCATTAGCGCCGCTTAAATGTCCGGAACTGGATGGGGCCTACAGGCCAGAAGTATTTGAGATCGCAAGCGAGACGAGTCCAACTTATTCAAGCTGGCTTCATCTTCAAGGTACTCAATTCACACTTTGAAAAGATCGGCGAGCTTGACGTCTGCTCCATGGTGTGCGTGCATGGGATGCCCAAGAAAACAATACCAGGGTGGTATTAATTACACACAACCTCAAACACCACGGTGCACCTATCACGCAACTGAAATGCCGTTCATATGAGAGATTGAAATATCTTTATATAATTTAAAAAAAAGACTCCTCAACTTTGACAGCATCCCGCGGGACCCTCTCCACAGTGCCGGAAACGCGGGAAAGCTGCAACGGCTGCCCCTTCAGCAGCCCTTGTTCAACAGCTGCACTGCCCCCCTGCTCAGCAGCTGCACTGCCCCCCTACTCAGCAGCTGCACTGCCCCCCTACTCAGCAGCGGCACTGCCCCCCTGCTCAACAGCTGCACTGCCCCCCCTGCTCAGCAGCGGCACTGCCCCCTTGTTCAACAGCTGCACTGCCCCCCTGCTCAACAGCTGCACTGCCCCCCTGCTCAGCAGCGGCACTGCCCCCTTGTTCAACAGCTGCACTGCCCCCCTGCTCAGCAGCGGCACTGCCCCCTTGTTCAACAGCTGCACTGCCCCCCTGCTCAGCAGCGGCACTGCCCCCTTGTTCAACAGCTGCACTGCCCCCCTGCTCAGCAGCGGCACTGCCCCCTTGTTCAACAGCTGCACTGCCCCCCTGCTTAGCCGCTGCACTGCCCCCCCCCCTGCTCAGCAGCGGCCACTGCCCCCTTGTTCAACAGCTGCACTGCCCCCCTGCTCAGCAGCGGCACTGCCCCCTTGTTCAACAGCTGCACTGCCCCCCTACTCAGCAGCTGCACTGCCCCCTTGTTCAACAGCTGCACTGCCCCCCTGCTCAGCAGCTGCACTGCCCCCCTGCTCAGCAGCGGCACTGCCCCCTTGTTCAACAGCTGCACTGCCCCCCTGCTCAGCAGCTGCACTGCCCCCTTGTTCAACAGCTGCACTGCCCCCTACTCAGCAGCCTGCCCCTCTGCTCAGCAGCTGCACTGCCCCCCTGCTTAGCAGCTGCACTGCCCCCCTACTCAGCAGCGGCACTGCCCCCCTGCTCAGCAGCTGCACTGCCTCCTTGTTCAACAGCTGCACTGCCCCCCTGCTCAGCAGCTGCACTGCCCCCTTGTTCAACAGCTGCACTGCCTCCTTGTTCAACAGCTGCACTGCCTCCCTGCTCAGCAGCTGCACTGCCTCCTTGTTCAACAGCTGCACTACCCCCTGCTTAGCAGCTGCACTGCCCCCCTGCTCAGCAGCTGCACTGCCTCCTTGTTCAACAGCTGCACTGCCCCCCTGCTCAGCAGCTGCACTGCCTCCTTGTTCAACAGCTGCACTACCCCCTGCTTAGCAGCTGCACTGCCCCCCTGCTCAGCAGCTGCACTGCCTCCTTGTTCAACAGCTGCACTGCCCCCCTGCTCAGCAGCTGCACTGCCCCCCTACTCAGCAGCTGCACTGCCCCCCTGCTCAGCAGCTGCACTGCCCCCCTGCTCAGCAGCTGCACTGCCCCCTTGTTCAGCAGCTGCACTGCCTCCTTGTTCAACAGCTGCACTGCCCCCCTGCTCAGCAGCTGCACTGCCCCCCTACTCAGCAGCTGCACTGCCCCCCTGCTCAGCAGCTGCACTGCCCCCCTGCTCAGCAGCTGCACTGCCCCCCTGCTTAGCAGCTGCACTGCCTCCCTGCTTAGCAGCTGCACTGCCCCCCTGCTCAGCAGCTGCACTGCCCCCCTGCTCAGCAGCTGCACTGCCCCCTTGTTCAGCAGCTGCACTGCCTCCTTGTTCAACAGCTGCACTGCCCCCCTGCTCAGCAGCTGCACTGCCCCCCTGCTCAGCAGCCACATTTGGTGCTAACAACGAAGCCTGCACAAACCCTGACATCAACACATCCTGAAGGGGACCACACAAATACAGGAGAAGGCCTCTTACTGACGTTGTGTCACTGACGTTGACCTGGACAAGAACCACTGACTCCGGAGTTCACGAACCCCGTTTCCCGTTCTGGCACGGGCAAAAGCTTGGCCAGGGCTTTTTTTTCCTGCCTTGCCATTCCTCAACTCATCCCCACCTATCCCTACCCACCCTCTCCTTAGTTCTCACCATCTCCTTAGTTCTCACCCTCTCTTTAGTTCTTGCATGCCTGCACCGGATCCGTTAAAAGGGATATGCCACAATTCTGGAGGGAGGGACATGGAGGACTCCAGGGTTTATTGGAAGACAACGTTATCACAGAGAGGACATTCTACCAAAAACGCCATACCTTCAAGCGCAGAGTCAGGGCTGGTTGCTTCACAAGGTTTGCTTTATTAACCTCGACACACCTTGACACTCTCTGAGTTGTACATTAAACATGTCGACCCGACACGGATCAGCCATTCTCGCCATGCATCCACGCAGGGGAGGGACGCATCTCGGTAATAAACTCAGCCTTTGATGGAGACCTGTGTCTGAAACAGGAGAGCCTTCTGAAGGAACTGGCAGCCCTTCAGTTTGCGGCGTCAGGTGCCATGCCGGTGACTCGTAAGATGAGAGCAGTCCCTGTGCTTGGCTTCAAGCTCTGCGTCCTCTGATCCATGCACTGCTTCAGAACTGGGTGCTTTCCACCCCATAGGTGTAAGCATTCCTGCCGGTGTGATTGCACAGCTCATGGTGATCAGTGGCCAGCGCTCTATGATACAGATGAACTCCTCTTAACACATTAGTATACGTGTAGATTGTAGAATGAGGGGGGAAATTATGAGATGGGACTCTCGTCTAGGTGTGCGACGGCATAATCGCTTAACGTCCATTGCCAAGGAAAATCGGATCATTTGTGTGTCGTCCGCGAGCTCCTTTCCAGATGTCTGCCACAGGGATGTGTGGTCACAAAAGACCTGTGGTACTCGACACTGCATGTGTGCCAGTAAATCATGAGGAGATCCTACTTCTGCTGCAACACCAAAAAAGCAACAAGCCTCTTAATACTGCCAGTTCCAAACACATTTCGAGTAGACAGAGAACATACTATCATACATATATTTTCGATGCCTTCATTTCAGATATGGCATTGATCAAGGCATTTGCATTCTTGGTTCATTTGCTTTTAGGAAACTAAGTAAAATGCCTTGGATATAAATAAATAATCTACTTCGCGTGAGTTCTCTATTGTTTCCTAATTAGCCATTACAACAATGTTCTGTTCAAATGCTGCAGGCCTTCCCGCTATGCCCTCAAGGAAACGTCATGTCTTGGAAGGGGATGGATGAGACCTGGTGAGCTGGGGGAGGCCCACGCTGTCTAGGGAAGGAGGCAGGGCAGAAAGGCGACCGACCCCGGCTCCCAGAGAAGCCAGACTACTGATAGGGAAGGACGTGAGAAGCCACAGGCGCTGTGGCCAGGCAAGGGGGAGGGAAGGGTTTATGGAGGAACAAAGAATCAATTACCATTTTCATCGGACGGTCAGCTTACAAGTTGGCGGCTTCTCGGGGCGGGGGCCAGGCGGCGCGGCGCTCCTTATTGGGAATCAATGGCGGAGCAGCAAGCCAACACGCAGGCCCCAGCCCCGGCCTCGCCACGCTGCCCTGCCTGCCTTGCCACGGATCCCTACAAGCCCAAAAAGCAGGCAATCCTCGGGCCCATTTTGATCAATTTCTCCAAACAAACTTTTACGATGAGCAGTTGGAATCAATCAGGACGTCCTCCATACGCTGCCACGACAAGAAGCCTGACAACTCCCGCTTCTGCCCATTGCCACCACCAATTTCGCTAAACGGATTTACAATTTTCCTTAGCTTTTTCGCTCCGAAATTGGATTACGCAACTTTTGCAATTTCCTCTGCGGTTCCATTCTGACTCGGCTTGGCGCGGCTGGGCTTAACTGCTTATTTCTCTCCTCACGACCAGGGAGTTCTTGCCCACTGTTGGCGGCACTCCGTGGCAAGCTCGAGCGGGAGCGCCGCCGACCTGCAGGAACCCATGCTGGTCACACCCCGCCCTCCACGTGTGCAAGATAATCGAGTCAGCTGCCCCCGGTCAACATCATAAGTGATTCGGCAAATTTCTTCCACTTCAGACACTGTGCTTGTTGCATATTCAATATTCTGTGTTGAGCATTACGAACTAGCCCTCAGACGTCCCAGGCAATATGAACTGCAGCATTATCGCTGCCCACAAAAGCCCAATCCAATTACCCTAGGATTCTGGAGGAATCAGCCCTGGCTACTGGCCAGGGCTCCCCAACCGCCCAGGGCCCTACTGTGTCAACAGGCAGGCAGGCAGGGGGGCGCGGACCGCGACCCTGTGATTGCAAGGATCATATTCTGATGGAGGAGGCTTTTAATTCACTCTCCTGCCAACACACGCGTGCAAGACGCCTGGCTGACGAAAGCGACTGCAATCGCGCACCGTGCAGCACGTCCCGCGCCGTCGTCTCGTCCCCAGCCACTCCCACACAGGGCGCCTCTCTCTCCATCGGCAGCAACCTCTAGCCTGAATCATCGTCTGAGAATCATTCAGGAAATGACAGATACCCAAAAATTGCCTCTCCTACAGCCACACATTGGCAGCTCAAAAGTGTTTCTGTTGCAAAAGCACACATTTTCATGTTAAAATATAAAAGGAGTAAAATAGAAAAAATTCCCCTGACGAGTTTAGACAAAAACTGTCCGCGGAAAGTTGGATGAGTGCGCATATCTCTTCGG
This sequence comes from Theodoxus fluviatilis, assembly GCA_034096865.1. Lineage (NCBI taxonomy): Eukaryota > Metazoa > Mollusca > Gastropoda > Cycloneritida > Neritidae > Theodoxus > Theodoxus fluviatilis. The sequence continues at coordinate 180,921 of JAWQFJ010001467.1, read as the reverse complement.
GCGAGGAGAAATTATCTGCCTCCCGTGTCCGACAAGACAGACTTTTGCTGACAGCGAAAAGCGAGAACGGTGGAGTAATGGCAACCATAAGTACGCCACAAGGGTTGAAATGCAAGCTTCCAGATATCAGGCGCCTCACACTGAAGAAAACGTAGGGAGCTGAGGGGGGGGGGGGGGGGGGGTGGGGGTGAGAACCAATGGCTACTGAAGGATTCTGGAGTTTCTGCGGTTTTAAGCCGGCAAGGTGCCGGTGCAAATCTGCGTGCTAGCCTTATCCGGGGCTGATACAGCGGGTCTGTGCTGAGAAAACGTCGTCTTCATTTGTACATGTATGCCTTTCCTTCGTCAGCGCTCAAGCCTCGCACTGCGCGCCAGCCTATCCAGGCAATGTGGAAAAAGCCATTCACATCCCACTCCTGCGTGCCTCGTGGACAGCATAGTAGGAAGCACAGTAAGCAGCTCATTCATCAGTGCAGCCACGGTAAGACCAGTGGTAAGCATTACGAGAACTCCTGTGTTGAACTCTGATGTCGGTCCAGAGATCCACCCCAATGTTCAACCACGTGGCCAGTGCCCTACCCGAGTCAATCCAATACACCACATGCAATCCAGTCCAGTACACGTCAGTCCAGTCTAGTACACGTCAGCACAGTACACGTCAGTCCATTACAGTACACGTCAGCACAGTACACGTCGGTCCATTACAGTTCACGTCAGCACAGTACACGTCGGTCCATTACAGCACACGTCACCACAGTATACGTCGGTCCATTACAGTTCACGTCAGCACATTACACGTCGGTCCATTACAGTACACGTCAGCACAGTACACGTCAGTCCATTACAGTTCACGTCAGCACAGTATACGTCGGTCCATTACAGTTCACGTCAGCACAGTACACGTCGGTCCATTACAGTACACGTCAGCACAGTACACGTCGGTCCATTACAGTACACGTCAGCACAGTACACGTCAGTCCATTACAGTACACGTCAGCACAGTACACGTCGGTCCATTACAGTTCACGTCAGCACAGTACACGTCGGTCCATTACAGCACACGTCAGCACAGTACACGTCGGTCCATTACAGCACACGTCAGTCCATTACAGTACACGTCGGTCCATTACAGTACACGTCGGTCCATTACAGCACACGTCAGTCAGTCCTTTACAGTAAACGTCAGTCCATTACAGCACACGTCAGTCCATTACAGCACACGTCAGTCCATTACAGCACACGTCGGTCCATTACAGTACACGTCGGTCCATTACAGCACACGTCAGTCCATTACAGTACACGTCGGTCCATTACAGTACACGTCGGTCCATTACAGCACACGTCAGTCCATTACAGTACACGTCGGTCCATTACAGCACACGTCAGTCCATTACAGTACACGTCGGTCCATTACAGTACACGTCGGTCCATTACAGTACACGTCGGTCCATTACAGCACACGTCAGTCCTTTACAGTAAACGTCAGTCCATTACAGCACACGTCAGTCCTTTACAGTAAACGTCAGTCCATTACAGCACACGTCAGTCCATTACAGCACACGTCGGTCCATTACAGTACACGTCAGTCCATTACAGCACACGTCAGTCCATTACAGCACACGTCAGTCCATTACAGCACACGTCAGTCCATTACAGCACACGTCGGTCCATTACAGCACACGTCAGTCCATTACAGTACACGTCGGTCCATTACAGCACACGTCGGTCCATTACAGCACACGTCAGTCCATTACAGTACACGTCGGTCCATTACAGTACACGTCAGTCCATTACAGCACACGTCAGTCCATTACAGCACACGTCAGTCCATTACAGCACACGTCAGTCCTTTACAGTAAACGTCAGTCCATTACAGCACACGTCAGTCCTTTACAGTAAACGTCAGTCCATTACAGCACACGTCAGTCCATTACAGCACACGTCAGTCCTTTGCAGCACACGTCGGTCCATTACAGTACACGTCAGTCCATTACAGTACACGTCAGTCCTTTACAGCACACGTCAGTCCATTACAGCACACGTCAGTCCATTACAGCACACGTCAGTCCATTACAGCACACGTCAGTCCATTACAGTACACGTCGGTCCATTACAGCACACGTCAGTCCATTACAGCACACGTCAGTCCATTACAGTACACGTCAGTCCATTACAGCACACGTCAGTCCATTACAGCACACGTCAGTACAGTACACGTCAGTCCATTACAGTACACGTCAGTCCTTTACAGTACACGTCAGTCCTTTACAGTACACGTCAGTCCTTTACAGCACACGTCAGTCCATTACAGTACACGTCAGTCCATTACAGCACACGTCAGTCCATTACAGCACACGTCAGTCCATTACAGTACACGTCAGTCCATTACAGCACACGTCAGTCCATTACAGTACACGTCAGTCCATTACAGCACACGTCAGTCCATTACAGTACACGTCGGTCCATTACAGCACACGTCAGTACAGTACACGTCAGTCCATTACAGTACACGTCAGTCCATTACAGCACACGTCAGTCCATTACAGTACACGTCAGTCCATTACAGCACACGTCAGTACAGTACACGTCAGTCCATTACAGCACACGTCAGTACAGTACACGTCAGTCCATTACAGTACACGTCAGAGCAGTTCAGTGCACGTCAGCACGGTACACGTCAGGCCATTAGAATACACGTCAGTCCATTACAGCACACGTCAGTACAGTACACGTCAGTCCATTACAGTACACGTCAGTGCAGTTCAGTGCACGTCAGCACGGTACACGTCAGGCCATTAGATTACACGTCAGTCCATTTCAGTACACGTCAGTCCATTACAGTACACGTCAGTCCATTACAGTACACGTCAGTCCATTACAGTACACGTCAGTACAGTACACGTCGGTCCATTACAGTACACGTCATTGCAGTCCAGTGCACGTCAGCACAGTATACGTCAGGCGACTATCGTACACGTCAGTGTAGTCCAGTGCACGCCAGCACAGTACTTGTCAGTCCATTACAGTACACGTCTTTGCAGTCCAGGGCACGTCAGTACATTAGACGTCCGTCCATTATAGTACACGTCAGTGCAGTCCAGGGCACGTCAGTACATTAGACGTCCGTCCATTATAGTACACGTCAGTGCAGTCCAGTGCACGTCAGTACATTAGACGTCCGTCCATTATAGTACACGTCAATGCAGTCCAGGGCACGTCAGTACATTAGACGTCCGTCCATTATAGTACACGTCAGTGCAGTCCAGTGCACGTCAGTTATACATCAGTTCAGAGTAGTACATGTTAGTCCAACCAAAGGCTAAAGCAAGGTGTGCCACACAGCCTGGTCTGGACACCAGAGAAAGGGCTTCGAGCGCTCCACACACCGGAAGCAGGCAATTGATTGGTGGCCACTTGCTGG
>JAWQFJ010001467.1:147500-172500 GCA_034096865.1 Theodoxus fluviatilis | reverse complement strand
CCAGCAACAGCCCAGCAACAGCCCAGCAACAGCCCAGCAACAGTCCAGCAACAGCCCAGCAACAGCTCAGCAACAGCCCAGCAACAGCCCAGCAACAGCCCAGCAACAGTCCAGCAACAGCCCAGCAACAGCTCAGCAACAGCCCAGCAACAGCCCAGCAACAGTCCAGCAACAGCCCAGCAACAGCCCAGCAACAGCCCAGCAACAGCCCAGCAACAGCCCAGCAACAGCTCAGCAACAGCCCAGCAACAGCCCAGCAACAGCCCAGCAACAGCTCAGCAACAGCCCAGCAACAGCCCAGCAACAGTCCAGCAACAGCCCAGCAACAGCCCAGCAACAGCCCAGCAACAGCCCAGCAACAGCCCAGCAACAGCCCAGCAACAGCTCAGCAACAGCCCAGCAACAGTCCAGCAACAGCCCAGCAACAGTCCAGCAACAGCCCAGCAACAGCCCAGCAACAGCCCAGCACTATTTGTAGTACGCACTATGTGTAGTACACACTACGTGTAGTAGGCATTATGTGTGGTATGCACTATGTGTACTATGCACTATGTGTAGTACGCACTATGTGTAGTACGCACTATGTGTAGTACGCACTATGTGTAGTACGCACTATGTGTAGTACGCACTATGTGTAGTACGCACTATGTGTAGTACGCACTATGTGTAGTACGCACTATGTGTAGTACGCACTATGTGTAGTACGCACTATGTGTAGTACGCACTATGTGTAGTACGCACTATGTGTAGTACGCACTATGTGTAGTACGCACTATGTGTAGTACGCACTATGTGTAGTACGCACTATGTGTAGTACGCACTATGTGTAGTACGCACTATGTGTAGTACGCACAACGTGTAGTACGCACTATGTGTAGTACGCACTATGTGTAGTACGCACTATGTGTAGTACGCACTATGTGTAGTATGCACTATGTGTAGTACGCACTATGTGTAGTACGCACTATGTGTAGTACGCACTATGTGTAGTACGCACTATGTGTAGTACGCACTATGTGTAGTACGCACTATGTGTAGTACGCACTATGTGTAGTACGCACTATGTGTAGTACGCACTATGTGTAGTACGCACTATGTGTAGTACGCACTATGTGTAGTACGCACTATGTGTAGTACGCACTATGTGTAGTACGCACTATGTGTAGTACGCACTATGTGTAGTACGCACTATGTGTAGTACGCACTATGTGTAGTACGCACTATGTGTAGTACGCACTATGTGTAGTACGCACTATGTGTAGTACGCACTATGTGTAGTACGCACTACGTGTAGTACGCACTATGTGTAGTACGCACTATGTGTAGTACGCACAACGTGTAGTACGCACTATGTGTAGTACGCACTATGTGTAGTACGCACTATGTGTAGTACGCACTATGTGTAGTACGCACTATGTGTAGTACGCACTATGTGTAGTACGCACTATGTGTAGTACGCACTATGTGTAGTACGCACTATGTGTAGTACGCACTATGTGTAGTACGCACTATGTGTAGTACGCACTATGTGTAGTACGCACTATGTGTAGTACGCACTATGTGTAGTACGCACTATGTGTAGTACGCACTATGTGTAGTACGCACTATGTGTAGTACGCACTATGTGTAGTACGCACTATGTGTAGTACGCACTATGTGTAGTACGCACTACGTGTAGTACGCACTATGTGTAGTACGCACTATGTGTAGTACGCACTATGTGTAGTACGCACTATGTGTAGTACGCACTATGTGTAGTACGCACTATGTGTAGTACGCACAATGTGTAGTACGCACTATGTGTAGTACGCACTATGTGTAGTACGCACTATGTGTAGTATGCACTATGTGTAGTACGCACTATGTGTAGTACGCAATATGTGTAGTACGCACAACGTGTAGTATAGTATGCACTTTGTTGAAGTATGCATTACGTGTAATACTCACTACGGCATTCCAGTTGTAAAAAGTTCGCTACTCCCTCCTTCCCTTGTCACTAATCTTACCTTCAGTTCCATCCAAGGTCCGCGTCACCCCCTGGGTGCATACGTAACACTAGGGTCACATACACACTCTCTTACACTCCATTTCACACAAAAACAGTCCTTTATGTCCTTTCTTTACGGCCAGCCATGACCTACTGCTGTGTCTCTCTTTTGTCTGCACGTCCACTGGGACTGCCCAGTGGGCACCCACAATCCATGAGATAAATACGAGTATCTAAGCAGATAAGAAAGAAATAGCGGAGTACTGAATTAACATCGCACATGTCGACTAAATCACTGATGTCAGGGGTGAAGATATAAAGGTAGTTCGGGGAAAGCACAATTTGGATCAAGTTTTTTATAATGCTGAAAACGTGTGCATTTTGACTCCTTTCAATCTACCTACGCGCTCAACAGTTGACGTAGACCTGAAAGTGATGCTGCGCGCTGTACAACGAGCAGCTGGTGGTGAGTAGTTTCCGTACTACGACCAGACCACTGCCAGGGCGGGTACAGTGGTGGAGGGCGTGCCAAGGCATTTGATACCATGCGGTAGGCAGGCGTACTGGACACCGGTGTGCCGTGTTGCACCTCATGGCTCAAGCCCATGGATCCCGGCTCTGTCTCCACATCTGCATTGCAAAGGTCTCCTTCCAGCAAGGATGCCTAGGACTTCCTTGCATGATCGCCTCAACACCATTCACGCATGCGGTACCTCTCTGTCTTGTTATCACAAGACGTTTCAAGCCTGGTGTAGTGCCAAACTGTCTAATCATTCAACGTTACACGGCGGCTGGGATTTCTTCTTGACTACAACGTTTCGGTTCCCCTGGTGTCTCTTTATGTGTGTGAATGCTCTCCTAGACTTTAGTCTGCAGAGAGACTGTCTGCGCATCCAGACAGTTGACCCATATATGTACCTAAACGAGTAATTACGAGATAATCCGCGTTAGGAGCATTCCTCACGTAGTTTACGTTGTCATGCCTCCGGTGTGACTGCCTTGAGCGTTCGTCCTTTCACTGCCTCGTCCAGAGCAGGACAAGGCACACGAGGGCAAAACAGGAATGCTGCTTTCACACAGCTTGACTTTGCAGACAGTCCGATGAACCCACTGAGTAGGGTCAAAGGAAATAGCGCTTTCAGAAATACGCGCATACATTTTTTTTAAGTACTTCGGCGATGCAACATTTTCTCACAGACCATTGTTCTGGTGCAGGCGCTCTAAAAACTCTTGACACGACTGTGCGACCTTACTTCATGAACAGAGAGGGGTGGTTTAAACTTTGGCATCCACATCCAAAATAGCTTACAAGAAATACAGAGAGAGGACGGCACTCCCAACATAGAGGCCGAGGGCAGCTATAAAGGAAAGGCCGACGCTACAAGGGAACATCGAATACTTACGATTTTCATGAACGTCGTCTATCCAGCTGCCGTCTGAACACAGAGCCAACAGTATTCAAACCAGGATCCAGGCTGAGCTGCCGGTATGTCCACACCTCTCAGTCAGCGTCCATCTGGAGAGAAGGATTCACTCTTATTGTTCCAGTTCAGCCAAGGCACGAGTCAATCACAAATGGGTACAGAAACGTAGTCCAACAGAGGAGAGCGAGATCTGCGGCAAGTTGCTCCAGCCAACCAGGCCTGTGCTGTAGCAGGGGAGGCCGTTCTGCCTCTCTCGCGGTCAGCTTCCAGTCAGCCCTGAGCACTCGCGCTCCGCTCTCAGACTGGGATGAAGCTGAGCTGGGAGAAGCGAGAGTGGGAAACGGTTCTCCACGTACTCCAGCCGTATTATCGTCAACACTACACTCTCGCTCTTGTGGGTACCTCTCCAGCAGTGGCAGCGACCAGTGCATTCATTAGACCAAGCCAGCACAGAGAACTGTAGTCAAAGAGTTGCAAACCTGACTCAGAGCAGCTCCACGGTACACATTCACACGTAAGCTTCAGTGCGGTGGGCTCGTCTGGCTGCTGCTGCTGCCAGCGCCGCCAGACTGGGAAGGTGGAGATGGGCCTCCAGCCAGGACAGCAGCCAGCCTGGGGCAGGGGAGGTCACTGCGCGGAAACAGCTCGCACTCGTCATTGTCTGGGATGCTACATGCCAGCGGAAACGTTAGTCCCTTACTTAACTTCATCCCTGCTGCCCGTGGTAGCGTCACCAGTCACTGGCCGTTACCTCTACCTTCAACGCATTCTCTAGCATTACTAGTAACAGTCTTGTTTCTCCTTCAACGCACTTTGTAGCATTACTAGTAACAGTCTAGTTTCTCCTTCAACGCACTTTGTAGCATTACTAGCCACGGTCTTATTTCTACTTTCTATGCACTTTGTAGCATTACTAGTCATATTCCTACCTCCACCTGCAACGCACTTTGTAGCATTACTAGTCATATTCCTACCTCCACCTGCAACGCACTTTGTAGCATTACTAGTCATATTCCTACCTCCACCTGCAACGCACTTTGTAGCATTACTAGTCATATTCTTACCTCCACCTGCAACGCACTTTGTAGCATTACTAGTCACGGCTCCTTTCCTCCAGGTCCTTATTAAGGCCGTCGCACACGGTGAAACGGGAACAGTTTGGGGATCATGAAATGCACGTTTCTCATGAGCAGATGCTCAGGGAAATTGTTATTTTCCAAAAATGATTTCACTGCCCAGGACCAGTTCTATTTTCCCAGCATTTCACTGAAACATGTCTGCCCGTCAGCCACACAAGCCAGTCATTTTTGCTTCGGTTCGCATGGAAAAAGCTCATTCTTATAACTGACCATAACCAAATGACCCTATTGATATCTCAAAGCTTTATGTAAGATACATAAACAGTTCATTTAAATCGCTACATTATTCAAATCGAGATGTGCCTAGACGTAGGCTACAAGTTGAAGATCGACGGAGCACTGAAATCCGTGATATTATTGCAGTACATGGCATGTCATGTAGCCAAGTGATTCGAGGAATGAACGTGTGAACACCAACATGTAGCTGCAGCCTCTTCTGCAGCCACTCGTACACCCACTATGAACGTGTGAACATCAACATGTAGCTGCAGCCACTCGTACACCCACTATGAACGTGTGAACATCAACATGTAGCTGCAGCCACTCGTACACCCACTATGAACGTGTGAACATCAACATGTAGCTGCAGCCTCTTCTGCAGCCACTCGTACACCCACTATGAACGTGTGAACACCAACATGTAGCTGCAGCCACTCGTACACCCACTATGAACGTGTGAACACCAACATGTAGCTGCAGCCTCTTCTGCAGCCATTCGTACACCCACTATGAACGTGTGAACACCAACATGTAGCTGCAGCCACTCGTACACCCACTATGAACGTGTGAACACCAACATGTAGCTGCAGCCACTCGTACACCCACTATGAACGTGTGAACACCAACATGTAGCTGCAGCCTCTTCTGCTGCCACTCGTACACCCACTTCACTCGTCATCGCCTTTTTTAATCTCCGGCAAGGTGATCACAGTGACAGCGGCAGCAATTATATCGTCGCTGACTGACACCACTGTTCTGAATAAGACATCTCCAACAACGACGCGAGTAACATGTATGTTGATGGATGGAGTCAATAGATGTGTTTCACAAAAACAAGTTTCGCCGTGTGCGAACACATCAGGTAGACCCCGAAAAAAGTATCAGTAAAATATGAATAGCGTGTTTCTGCGTCACCTTGTGCAGCGTCACAAACCACAACCCCGCTTGTACCAGCACTCTCTCAAGCTGCAAGGCACCCCTTGCCTTGGTGTCCTTACACAAGTAACCACTCAGTGTGGGTCGAGACGCATTGTGGACAATGCCACGCTTACCAGGTTTGTCCTACACACGCCACCTATAATTATGCTGCTGCACAAATACGGCTGTTCAGCAGTATCTCCTCAGTGTGCAGCCTTTAACAATGAGGGTGTTCAGCATGTGTCTCCTCAGTGTGCAGCTTTTAACAATGAGACAGTTCAGCATGTGTCTCCTCAGTGTGCAGCCCTTAACAACGAGGCTGTTCAGCATGTGTCTCCTCAGTGTGCAGCCTTTAATAACGAGGCTGTTCAGCAGTATCTCCTCAGTGTGCAGCCTTTAACAATGAGGCTGTTCAGCATGTGTCTCCTCAGTGTGCAGCCTTTAACAACGAGGGTGTTCAGCATGTGTCTCCTCAGTGTGCAGCCTTTAATAACGAGGCTGTTCAGCAGTATCTCCTCAGTGTGCAACCATTTAACAACGAGGCTGTTTAGCATGTGTCTCCATAGTGTGCAACCTTTAACAATGAGACTGTTCAGCATTATCTCCTCAGTGTGCAGCCTTTAACAATGAGACAGTTCAGCATGTGTCTCCTCAGTGTGCAGCCCTTAACAACGAGACTGTTCAGCATGTGTCTCCTCAGTGTGCAGCCTTTAACAATGAGACTGTTCAGCATTATCTCCTCAGTGTGCAGCCTTTAACAATGAGGCTGTTCAGCATGTGTCTCCTCAGTGTGCAGCCTTTAATAACGAGGCTGTTCAGCAGTATCTCCTCAGTGTGCAGCCTTTAACAACGAGGCTGTTCAGCATGTGTCTCCTCAGTGTGCAGCCTTTAACAACGAGGCTGTTCAGCAGTATCTCCTCAGTGTGCAGCCTTTAACAACGAGGCTGTTCAGCATGTGTCTCCTCAGTGTGCAGCCTTTAACAACGAGGGTGTTCAGCATGTGTCTCCTCAGTGTGCAGCCTTTAACAACGAGGGTGTTCAGCATGTGTCTCCTCAGTGTGCAGCTTTTAACAACGAGGCTGTTCAGGAGTATCTCCTCAGTGTGAAGCCTTTAACAACAAGGCTGTTCAGCATGTGTCTCTTCAGTGTGCAACCTTTAACAACGAGGCTGTTCAGCATGTGTCTCTTCAGTGTGCAACCTTTAACAACGAGGCTGTTCAGCATGTGTCTCCATAGTGTGCAGCCTTTAACAATGAGACAGCTCAGCATGTGTCTCCTCAGTGTGCAGCCTTTAACAACGAGGCTGTTCAGCATGTGTCTCCTCAGTGTGCAGCCTTTAACAACGAGACTGTTCAGCAGTATCTCCTCAGTGTGCAGCCTTTAACAATGAGGCTGTTCAGCATGTGTCTCCTCAGTGTGCAGCCTTTAACAACGAGGCTGTTCAGCATGTGTCTCCTCAGTGTGCAGCCTTTAACAACGAGACTGTTCAGCAGTATCTCCTCAGTGTGCAGCCTTTAACAATGAGGCTGTTCAGCATGTGTCTCCTCAGTGTGCAGCCTTTAACAACGAGGCTGTTCAGCATGTGTCTCCTCAGTGTGCAGCCTTTAACAACGAGGCTGTTCAGCATGTGTCTCCTCAGTGTGCAGCCTTTAACAACGAGGCTGTTCAGCATGTGTCTCCTCAGTGTGCAGCCTTTAACAACGAGACTGTTCAGCATATGTCTCCTCAGTGTGCAGCCTTTAACAATGAGACTGTTCAGCATGTGTCTCCTCAGTGTGCAACCTTTAACAACGAGGCTGTTCATCATGTGTCTCCTCAGTGTGCAGCCTTTAACAAGGAGGCTGTTCAGCATGTGTCTCCATAGTGTGCAGCCTTTAACAATGAGACTGTTCAGCATGTGTCTCCATAGTGTGCAGCCTTTAACAATGAGACTGTTTAGCATGTGTCTCCATAGTGTGCAGCCTTTAACAATGAGACTGTTCAGCATGTGTCTCCATAGTGTGCAGCCTTTAACAATGAGACTATTCAGCATGTGTCTCCTCAGTATGCAGCCTTTAACAATGAGATTGTTCAGCATGTGTCTCCTCAGTGTGCAGCTTTTAACAATGAGACAGTTCAGCATATGTCTCCTCAGTGTGCAGCCTTTAACAATGAGACTGTTCAGCATGTGTCTCCTCAGTGTGCAGCCTTTAACAATGAGACTGTTCAGCATGTGTCTCCTCAGTGTGCAGCCTTTAACAACGAGGCTGTTCAGCATGTGTCTCCTCAGTGTGCAGCCTTTAACAACGAGACTGTTCAGCATATGTCTCCTCAGTGTGCAGCCTTTAACAATGAGACTGTTCAGCATGTGTCTCCTCAGTGTGCAACCTTTAACAACGAGGCTGTTCATCATGTGTCTCCTCAGTGTGCAGCCTTTAACAAGGAGGCTGTTCAGCATGTGTCTCCATAGTGTGCAGCCTTTAACAATGAGACTGTTCAGCATGTGTCTCCATAGTGTGCAGCCTTTAACAATGAGACTGTTTAGCATGTGTCTCCATAGTGTGCAGCCTTTAACAATGAGACTGTTCAGCATGTGTCTCCATAGTGTGCAGCCTTTAACAATGAGACTATTCAGCATGTGTCTCCTCAGTGTGCAGCCTTTAACAATGAGACTGTTCAGCATGTGTCTCCTCAGTGTGCAGCTTTTAACAATGAGACAGTTCAGCATATGTCTCCTCAGTGTGCAGCCTTTAACAATGAGACTGTTCAGCATGTGTCTCCTCAGTGTGCAGCCTTTAACAATGAGACTGTTCAGCATGTGTCTCCTCAGTGTGCAGCCTTTAACAATGAGGTTGTTCAGCATGTGTCTCCTCAGTGTGCAGCCTTTAACAATGAGACTGTTCAGCATGTGTCTCCTCAGTGTGCAGCCTTTAACAATGAGACTGTTCAGCATGTGTCTCCTCAGTGTGCAGCCTTTAACAATGAGATTATTCAGCATGTGTCTCCTCAGTGTGCAGCCTTTAACAATGAGACTGTTCAGCATGTGTCTCCTCAGTGTGCAGCCTTTAACAATGAGACTGTTCAGCATGTGTCTCCTCAGTGTGCAGCCTTTAACAATGAGACTGTTCAGCATGTGTCTCCTCAGTGTGCAGCCTTTAACAATGAGACTGTTCAGCATGTGTCTCCTCAGTGTGCAGCCTTTAACAATGAGACTATTCAGCATGTGTCTCCTCAGTGTGCAGCCTTTAACAATGAGACTGTTCAGCATGTGTCTCCATAGTGTGCAGCCTTTAACAATGAGACTGTTCAGCATGTGTCTCCATAGTGTGCAGCCTTTAACAAGGAGACTGTTCAGCATGTGTCTCCATAGTGTGCAGCCTTTAACAATGAGACTATTCAGCATATGTCTCCTCAGTGTGCAGCCTTTAACAATGAGGCTGTTCAGCATGTGTCTCCATAGTGTGCAGCCTTTAACAATGAGACTATTCAGCATGTGTCTCCTCAGTGTGCAGCCTTTAACAATGAGACTATTCAGCATGTGTCTCCTCAGTGTGCAGCCTTTAACAATGAGACTGTTCAGCATGTGTCTCCATAGTGTGCAGCCTTTAACAATGAGACTATTCAGCATGTGTCTCCTCAGTGTGCAGCCTTTAACAATGAGACTGTTCAGCATGTGTCTCCATAGTGTGCAGCCTTTAACAATGAGACTGTTCAGAATGTGTCTCCATAGTGTGCAACCTTTAACAATGAGACTATTCAGCATGTGTCTCCTCAGTATGCAGCCTTTAACAATGAGACTGTTCAGCATGTGTCTCCATAGTGTGCAGCCTTTAACAATGAGACTGTTCAGCATGTGTCTCCATAGTGTGCAGCCTTTAACAATGAGACTATTCAGCATGTGTCTCCTCAGTGTGCAGCCTTTAACAATGAGACTGTTCAGCATGTGTCTCCATAGTGTGCAGCCTTTAACAATGAGACTATTCAGCATGTGTCTCCTCAGTGTGCAGCCTTTAACAATGAGACTGTTCAGCATGTGTCTCCATAGTGTGCAGCCTTTAACAATGAGACTGTTCAGCATGTGTCTCCTCAGTGTGCAGCCTTTAACAATGAGACTGTTCAGCATGTGTCTCCTCAGTGTGCAGCCTTTAACAATGAGGCTGTTCAGCATGTGTCTCCTCAGTGTGCAGCCTTTAACAATGAGGCTGTTCAGCATGTGTCTCCATAGTGTGCAGCCTTTAACAATGAGACTGTTCAGCATGTGTCTCCTCAGTATGCAGCCTTTAACAACGAGGCTGTTCAGCATGTGTCTCCTTAGTGTGCAGCCTTTAACAAAGCCAATGACTCCACATGCAGTCACTGTGCAGTCTCATCGCATTCTTTTTGCTTTGTACCCATCGGGCGCAAACAGGATCTCGATTTACTGTTCAATACCTAGTTCACGGCTTGCCACCTTAAGAACAAACAGCATTTGTTACCTCGTCTCTTCTGTTTTTGTAAGCCTGCCTGCCTCTACATGTGTGTGGGTGTCTTCTGCCTGCCTATCTGCCTGCCTGCCTGCCTGCCTGTCTGCCTGCCTGTCTGCCTGCCTGCCTGTCTGTCTGTGTCTGTCTCTGTGTGTCTGTCTGTCGGTCTGCCTGCCTGCCTGCCTGCGTGTGCGTGCGTGAGTATGTGTGCGTGTGCATGTGTGCGTGCGTGCATGTGCGTGTGTGTGCGTGTGTGTGTGTGTGTGTGTGTCTGTGTGTGTGTATGTGTCTGTCTGTCTGTCTGTCTGTCTGTCTGTCTGTCTGTCTGTCTGTCTGTCTGTCTGTCTGTCTGTCTGTCTGTCTGTCTGTCTGTCTGTCTGTCTGTCTATCCACTATCTGCTTTTGATCATCACTGGTCACTCTATATGTAAACGTCTTTCCATTCACTACGACATGACTTGTAACCCTGTATCTGATTGCGGTTCGAAACAGGAAGATGGGTACGAGCCTGACCAGGAGCCGCCTCTGATAGCTGCAGGTACTTACTTCATTTCCATAATTTTACCTTTCTATAACATATTCCTTTATTAAACCAATACCTTTACATTTCTAAAATATATTATGTTACAAAGCTGATACCGTTACCTACAGGTATGTACTTTCAATACCTTTCCCTTTCTAAACCCTAGTCATTTACAAAACCACTACCGTTAACTACACTTATGTAAACCCGTTATCTTTACATTTCTAAAGTTTAAACATTTACCAAATCAATACCTTTCATTACAGTTGTGTAATTCCAATGCCTTCACTTTTTTAAGGAAACATTTACAAATTCAATGCCTTTGACTACACGGTAAGAAAAATCACTACTTTTACCATTTTGAAACCTTGACCTTTACGAAACCAATACCTTTAAATACAGGTATGTAAATCCAATACGTTTACTATTCTAAAACTTTTACATTCACGAAACCAGCACATTTAACGACACATATGTACATCCAATACTTTTACTACTCTAAAACTTTAACGATCACAAAACCAATACTCTTCACTACAGATATGTAAATTCAATATTTTATTTACGTTTAAACTTTTACCTTTAAAAAACAACTACCTTTAACTACAGGTATGTAAATCAGATAATCATACTAATCTTAAATTATAACCTTTACTAAACCAGTACCTTTGGCTGCACGGTATGAAAATCCAATTTGTTTACAAATTTAAAACTTTGACCTTTACTAAACCAATATCTTTAACTACAAGTACATATATCCAATACTTTTACTTCTCTAAAGCCTTGATCTTTACAAAGTAACCCAGGATTCCAATAACCTTTAACGACCCACATTGCCGGCCAAACCCGAGAAGAGACGTCGCTTGCGTTTGTGAGCGTCAGTGAAAGGGGAAGGGAGACTGGTACTGTAGAGAATGGAAGATGGAGATAAGAATGCATCGGACCTAAGCCTTGCCTGGTGATAAAATATTCATGGACGCTGGAGTTGCACTGGAGTAATCGGTACGAAGGGTCGAAGACGACGCTGCGTCCGACTGTGATTGTTCACTATCTGAGGAGCGTTCTAGCAAGAAATCCCTCATCAGGTGGGAATAGAGGCCAGAGCAGGGGCGCGAGTAGAAGCAGGATTGGAAGCGAGAGTAGAGGTGAGAGTAAAAGTGAGACTAGAAGCGAGAGTAGAGGCAAGAGTACAGGTAAAAGTAGAGGCGAATAGAGAGGTTAGAGGAGAGGAGAGAGTAGAAGCAGGATTGGAGGTGAGAGTAAAAGTGAGAGTAGAAGCGATAGTAGAGGCGAGAGTACATGTGAGAGTGGAAGAGAGTAGAGGAGAGAGGAGAGGAGAGAGTAGAAGCAGGATTGGAGGTGAGAGTAAAAGTAAGAGTAGAAGCGAGAGTAGAGGCGAGAGTACATGGGAGAGTGTAAGAGAGTGGAGGGAGAGGAGAGGTGAGAGGAGAGGAGAGAGTAAAAATGCGTGGAGAGGAGAAAGTGGAGGAAAGAGTAGAGGCGAGAGGAGAGGAACGAGAGGTCCAGTCAGTACTCACCCCATGTGGTAAACTAACTCCAGCGGGAAAGAGCACTGAACTGACTGGATTCGTCCCTGCTCTCACTCGGAGAAGTCGCTGCTCCGAAAGTTTGGGAAGAGTCAACTCACACCGTTGGACGCAACATCCCTACTTTTCATTTAGATGCTTCATGAAATGTGTCCACCAAATGAACAACCTGGTAGTACTGAGGATGAATTGTTCAGGACGAAGTTGATCATCCACATCAGTCTGACACCACGTGTGGTGTATGAAATCTTCTAGACCGTGAGGTTCTCATTTGCCTTCTGCCGCACTACAGGAGGGATACTAGGAGAGAGTTGGGAAATGGAGGAGGGAGAGGTTTGTCTGGGGTGAGCTGGGGCGTTGAAACCCGTTGGGAAAACGCTCAGGCCCCAGATGTTTCTTATTAGCAAAGGATCTTCCCACGTGCAGACTGCACGGCGCAGACTAGAAAAGCAGGCCGCTAATGCAAGGCTTGTTCCTTTTCATTAGCAAGGGCGAGCAAAAGCGAGAGCAAGACTTACAGGAGTTGTCTCCCTCTATTCGCCGCCATTATTATATCTATATATTAATACGCAAAAGGTAAAACTTTGTGCAACATCTCCTCCGAGACCGTTTCGCCGATCGCTTTGCTTTTTGGCATCAGCCTAGAGGACGGTCGGGAAGGGGTCGTAGGGTATTTTTCGTGACCAAATTTGAATTTGAAGTGACGCTTTAGGGCGTCGCAAGTTTCAGGCGGCAAGGGACGGAACTCTGAAAGGTAAGCTTTGGCATGTGTGACGTCGAATCAAAGAATGACGTGACGCAATTTCGTAATTTTCTTCTCCCTCAAGTCCTCGCAAGTTTCAGTCGGCCTTCGTCCTATGATCGCATGGGTAGGTGGGGGAGAGGGAGATAGTGTGAGGAAATGGGGTGGGGGAGAGGGAGATGGTGGGAGTGGGTAGGGGAGAGGGTGATAGTGGGAGGGGGTGGGGCAAGGGGGAGAGGGAGATGGTGGGAGGGTTAGGTGGAGGAGAGGGAGATGGTGGGAGGGGATGGGGTGGGGGAGAGGGAGATGGTGAGAGGGGGTGGGGTGGGGGAGAGGGAGATGGTGGAAGTGGTTGCTTGGGGGAGAGGGAGATGGTGGGAGGAGGTTGGGGAGAGGGAGATGTGGGAGGGGATTGGGTGGGGGAGAGGCAGATAGTGGGAGGGGATGGGGTGGGGGAGAGGGAGATGGTGGGAGGGATGGGGGGGGGGAGGGAGATGGTGGGAGGGGATGGGGGGGGGGAGAGGGAGATGGTGGGAGGGGATGGGGGGGGGGGGACGGAGATGGTAGGAGGGGATGGGGGGGGGGGGGGGAGAGGGAGATGGTGCGAGGGGGTGGGGTGGGGGAGAGGGAGATGGTGGGAAGGGATGGGGTTGGGGAGAAAGGAAGATGGTGGGAGGGGGTGGGGTGGGGGAGAGGGAGATGGTGGGAGGGAATGGGGTGGGGAAGAGGGAGATGGCGGGAGGGGACGGGTTGGGGAAAAAGGAGATGGTATGAGAGGTGGGGTGGGTGGGGGAGAAAGAGATGGTGGGAGGGGATGGGGGGGGTGAGAGGGAGATGGTGGGAAGGGATGGGGGGGGGGGGAGGAAGATGGTGGGAGGGGGTAGGGGTAGGGGAGAGGGAGATGGTGGGAGGGGATGGGGTGGGGGAGAGGGAGATGGTGGGAGGGGATGGGGTGGGGAAGAGGGAGATAGTGGGAGGGGATGGGGTGGGGGAGAGGGAGATGGTGGGAGGGGGTGAGGTGGAGAAGAGGGAGATGGTGGAAGTGGTGGTTTGGGGATGAGGGAGATGGTGGGAGGAGGTTGGGGAGAGGGAGATGTTGGGAAGGCATGGGGTGGGGGAGAGGGAGATGGTGGGAGGTGGTGGGGTGGGGGAGAGGGAGATGGTGGGAGAGGATGGGGTGGGGAAGAGGGAAATGGTGGGATTGGGTGGGGGAGAGGGAGAAGGTGGGAGGGAATGGGATGGGGAATATGGAGATGGTGGGAGGGGATGGGGTGGGGGAGAGGGAGATGGTGGGAGGGGATTAAGGGGGGGAGAGGGAGATGGCGGGAGGGGAGGGTGGGGGAGAGGGAGATGGTGGGAGGGGATTAAGGGGGGGAGAGGGAGATGGCGGGAGGGGAAGGGGGGGGGAGAGGGAGATGGTGGGAGGGGTCGGAGTGGGGAAGAGGGAGATGGTGGGAGGGGGTGGGGTGGGGAAGAGGGAGATTAAACTTGCCGTGCTTTGCAACCACAGATTTTGATGTTTGATTTTTTTAACTCTCTTCTCTCTCTCTCTCTTCTCTCTCTCTCTCTCCCCGTGCGTAGCACGGGTACCCGCTAGTAGAATAGAATTCTTCGGCTTGCTTAGGCGTCCAGGGCCTATCGCCGATTCTGGTAGTTCTCTGGCTGTATTTTTATTGTTCTTATGGATACTAGCTGGTCTTTTACCAGGCCTAGTCTATAACATAATTGCTGTGCATCATCTGCGCCAGTGGTTCCTCCAGCTTGAACATATATCCTTGTAGATGCTTGTCCACTCTGTTCTTGAACGAGTTCAGGCTCGGTGCCTCAACTACGCTATTCGGGAGGCTGTTCCACATGTTGATAACTCGCTGGGTGAAGAAATGCTGTCGTAAAGCCGTATTGCATCGGTTTTTCTTGAGCTTGTAGGCGTGACCTCTTGTGACACTATTGTCATCGCAGGAAAACAGATTCTCTCCAATCTGGTACATGCCGTGCGTATACTTGTACACTTCTA
Organism: Theodoxus fluviatilis; assembly: GCA_034096865.1. Classification (NCBI taxonomy): domain Eukaryota; kingdom Metazoa; phylum Mollusca; class Gastropoda; order Cycloneritida; family Neritidae; genus Theodoxus; species Theodoxus fluviatilis. The sequence goes on along the minus strand of JAWQFJ010001467.1, from coordinate 157,545 downwards.
TTAGGTCACCTCTAGTTCTTCTGTAGCACAGACTAGGGAGCCTCATCTTAACAAGTCTTTGTTCATATGTGAGATCCTTCAATCCCGGAATTATTTTTGTGGCCCTCCTCTGTACTCTCTCAACGAGTTTTTTGTCTCTTTCCAGATAGGGTGCCCATACTACATTTCCAAACTCTAGGTGCGGTCGTACTAGTGCTATGAACAGTAGCCTCATGGATTCACAGTCCAAGTGTTCGTATGATCGCCGGATGAGACCCAATAGTCTATTTGCTTTGTTAACCTGCGTTTCAATGTGTTGGGAGAACTTCAGCTCACTATCTATCTGCACTCCCAGGTCCCTCTCCACTCTAGTTATTATTATTATGTCTCTCGCAAACCTACAATCCACATTTGGGGCCTGCAGTCGGTAAGGCAAGGAAAAGGTTAATAACATTTAAACACATCAACATTAGGAAATTTCCATACAGAATCTCATTTGAGGAAACGTTGTGTGCTGGAATGCACAACAAGTATTCTGTATCACGCGTTGGTACATCCATTACATATCGCTCTCTCTCCGACAGTCATTTCAGCCAGCACCGACCTGACGCAGTTAGTTTTTCGTGACAACGACTGAAATATATCCTGCACGTATCACTTCAATGACTGGATACTACTTCCGGTGTTCTTCATGCAGTCTGAATCTTTTGTTTGTGTTCATTTACCTCAGTTATGGGCCAGTGGCAAACACAGTACATCTCTCTCTCTCTCTCTCTCTCTCTCTCTCTCTCTCTCTCTCTCTCTCTCTCTCTCTCTCTTCTGTGTGTGTGTGTGTGTGTGTGTGTGTGTGTGTGTGTGTGTGTGTGTGTGTGTGTGTGTGTGTGTGTGTGTGTGTGTGTGTGTGTGTGTGTGTGTGTGTGTGTGTGTAAGTTGCAGGCGAAGCTGAGGACGGAATAGTTTGAGCACCAGTGCTTGCCAGCAGGATGCATCTCAGTAGTCTGGGAGGCTGCCAGGGATGCCAAAGCATCAGAGCGAAAATCCCCATGCCAGGGCGTAGGCGGAGGTCCTAAGGCGGCAGCAGGAGCATGGCATTCCGAGGTGGCAAAGTGGCAGCAACAGCATGAGAGGAGAGCCATCAACGACTACTGGATTTGCTACAGCAAGCATTGAGAAGAGTCAGAACGACAGGAGCAGAAGACAGACAGACAGACAGACACACAGACACACACACACACACACACACACACACACACACACAGAGACACATACACACGCACACGCACACACACACACACACACACACACGCACACACACGCACTCACACACTCACACACACACACACGCACGCACGTACAAACACACACACACACACACACACACACACACACACACACACACACACACACGCACACTTACACAGAGGAGGGAAGACAGTTCGTCCCTCCGTTCGTCCGTGTCTGCGTGTGTTTTCACTGCCTGTGCAAGTGTCTCTGTCTGCATGTGTGCGTGTGTGTGTGTGTGTGTGTGTGTGTGTGTGTGTGTGTGTGTGTGTGTGTGTGTGTGTGTGTGTGTGTGTGTCTGCCTGTCTGTCTGTCTGTGTGTCTGTCTGTCTGTCTGTCTGTCTGTCTGTCTGTCTGTCTGTCTGTCTGTCTGTCTGTCTGTCTGTCTGTCTGTCTGTCTGTCTGTCTGTCTGTCTGTCTGTCTGGCTGTGTGTCTGTCTGTCTGTCTGTCTACATGACCGCATGCCTTCCTGTCTGTCCGCCCGCCCGCTCTCTCTCTCTCTCTCTCTCTCTCTCTCTCTCTCTCTCTCTCTCTCTCTCTCTCTCTCTCTCTCTCTCTCTCTCCAGCGTTAAGTATTGACTTAAAATCCTTAGAATGGGTAACGATAGACTCCCAAGACAAGTCTACCAAATGATGCTTAACCAGCCACCAAATAATATAACATGGGTTTCGAAGTGGAAATACATTCTATTTGCATTTGAGTTTGGAAATGTTTGGGAAAATCATAACGTTGATAATGAACGTGCGATTGTAAAACGAATCTGAGACAAAATAATTGAAAGGTTTTGCCTGCGATGGAAAAATGATTCGTGTAGCAGTGGCAGATCTTCTTCCTAAAAGATAATAATAATACTAATTTATTCATAATCACATACCTTCCCTTGACAGGCAAGCTCATGGCGTTTACAATCCAAAGAATCAACACTCATACAACCACTCAACACCACATTCCCACAAACACCCACACACAACACACATAAACAAAAAACAAAAACTAAGATCCAATAGATCAAATAGAACAAACTATACAATATACACAGAAAGCACTTGCCGACCAGGTCAAGTAAGGCGAAGCAGCTCAGCGGATCGGAAGAGGTGGGTCTTTAGAGCACTTTTGAACTGGGGCAGAGTGTCAGAATGACGGACTGAGAGAGGGAGACTATTCCAGGTTACAGGTCCGATATAGGAGAAGGCACGCTGTCCTTGAGTTTTCTTATTACGGCGGGGGACCTTGAGCATTCTAGAGTCAGCAGCTGAGCGTAGAGATCTGGAGGGCGTGTAGACTGGAAGACTTTCTGTAAGAGCATGTGGTGCGGTGTTGTCGATGGCCTTGAAGCACAAAGTAGCAAGTTTATAATCTATCCTCTGAGAGATGGGGAGCCAGTGAAGTGTATGTAGGAGTGATGAGACATGGGTACGCTTGGGACATCGAAAAACTAGCCTAGCAGCACAATTCTGAACTTTCTGGAGTTTGTTTAGCAGAGTGTCAGGGATGCCAGCGAGAAGAGAGTTTCTATAGTCGAGACGAGACAGAACAAGTGATGTGATGAGCGTTTTGGTGGCCTGCTGAGAAAGATAATGACGAATGGATCATAATAAGTTAGTGTTCTGCTGCAAGGCACATGCTTAGAATAGACACGAAAGGTAGTCAGGGATGAATTTATCAAATGTTGAATGGGCAAACATGACCGAGGTATACATCCATAAACTTAGATACACAAAAGACGTTTCTGTAACTCTGTGTCCATTATTTAGAGAGGAAGATAAAGATGAACACAACTTTTTATTTGTTTGTCCTGCTTTGCAGGACCTACATGAACATCACTTGTCAATTCATGTAGAAAAACATTCTCAGCATCCAAAATAGACTCTTCTGAGTAATGATAGCGAGATAATAAGCCAAACCAAATAAGATTTACCGGTATAAAGCTTTTTAACGCAAATCTTACGTTAAAACTTTACCTGAAAGCGACAACTTTAATTTTGATTAACTTAGGTATAACTGAAGTGGCGTGATGGCGTGCACACTTTGTGTGTGTTGTGTAAAGCATGCAGCGCTTTGAGAGGCAGTGGAGGGCGATACCTCGCAGCAAACAATCACAACCTTCACTGCTTTTTTTTCTTAGATAGCAACGGACCGACGTGGGCAGATGGACCAAGGTCCATTAGTCACAGGCTGCCGACAGCTCACAGTTATAACAAACACTTCCATTAAATCAAGTAAGCAAGTTTCCATGGACTTCAAAGCTACAAATGCAACTTCCTACACAAGCAGAGGGAGGCAAAAGAAGCAGTAGAAAGAAATGTGGACGACAACGTCCTGGTCAGTTCGATTCTCCACCACAAAGATAGACCAACACATAACAGTTAATGTAACTCGTTCTTTGCTTAAAGATGGAGTAGAGAGCCCGGGGCGATGGGAGTAGGGGTGGACATGGGAAGGGAAAGGGTGAGGGGAGAGAGAAACGGAGGAGGAGGGGGGAAGGAAGAGAGGGGGAGAATGAGAGGACCATGCCAGCTCAGGAAGCTGGACATGGGAAGGGAAAGGGTGAGGGGAGAGAGAAACGGAGGAGGAGGGGGGAAGGAAGAGAGGGGGAGAATGTGAGCACCATGCCAGCTCAGGAAGCCGAGGAGGCGTGCTGGCTTCACCCTTGCCAGGGAGGGGCCAGCCCCCATTAGCCCCGCCTGGACCCTACTCCCCTGGGACCAGATAAGAAAATGAAGTCCTTGTGATAGAGCAAGGATCGATGCCCTGTCAGCCCCAGTCACGGGACGCCCTGCAGCCGCCATTCATCATCGGCGCCGAAATGCCTCTGGCAAAAACCTGCCTCCATCCTATCTGGCCGCTCTCTCGCCCTGGCCTCAGTGAATGGGAGTCAGGCCTGCAGTAATCAGACTGTGAGGAGCTGCACAAAGCATAAATCCCCTTACAGACAACCATGTCACCCTCCATTATACCCATTTCCCCTTTCACTACTCCCCCCTTCCAACGTGAACACCCTACACCCATTTCCATCCTTCTCATTCCACTGGAGTTCCCACTTCCTTTTCCATATACATATACCCCCACTGTTCCACCCTTACTCCACTTCCTATGTCCTCGACACCCCACCTCTCCATATCCACTTTCTGTCTACCCCCTCCCTAGGATGTGGCCATTGTTTCTCTCAACATGTGTGTGTGTGTGTGTGTGTGTGTGTGTGTGTGTGTGTGTGTGTGTGTGTGTGTGTGTGTGTGTGTGAGTGTAATTCTTATAATGAGCGTTTTGCATGCGAGCTGGAGAGGGAAAGCATGGCGGAGCAAGACACGTGACAGACTAGTTTCAGCCAGGCATTAATGTGCCACATGCGTGGCCTGAATAAGACCAAAGGTGTTAGCGTCCACTAATTAAGCACCGGCTTTAGACTCACGAACTGCAGACAGTAATGCCAGATGACCATGACTACGCTTAAACCAGTGAAGAGACTCCAATAAGGAGGAAGACAGGTTTCAGTTGTGCTGTGGCAGAATGTGCACTCACACATGGAGAGAACAAAAGCGCACATTTCTTTCCAGCCGACACAAACAAAACAGGTGCCTGGGTAAAGTTTGTGCAAACGTGTCCAGAAAACTTGTTCACAGCATTTTATTCCGAGTTGCTACTCTGTCAGCAATTCTTTCAAAAGTCATGGTCGGAAGTGAAAAGAAAATGGCTGATTGGTGGTACTGTGCCAATTCAGAACACGAGCTTTCGTGGCCGTCAACATGCAGAAAGACAGTTATATGCATAGCTGCAGCAGTTACCACGAGTCCAAAGCTGTTTGCTGGTGAATCAAGGAAAATACATGTAACTGTTCAGACACACAACTCATATTTTACTAATGACCGTGACTATCCTACATCGACGGACATGATGCAGATTAAGCTGTCAAACATGATCGCCACAACAATGGCGAAGGAAATTCTTTTGTAATGTTTTACTCTAGACAGATCGAGCTACAACGCCCAAAATAAGAACATTCAGTACTGCATATAGGTGAAAGCGCGCCATTAAGCCCCGCGAGACATCAGACCCCATCGAAAACAATTTCTTATAATTACAGTTTCAGTTATTTTGTTTTCAAAATGAATTTAAACCAATCACAGTTACTCTCCAGAAAGACGTTTCGTTTTTTGCCCGGTTGGAAAGCATGCGAGTGGCAGTGCAAGTCTGTTTACACCATTCTTGTGCTGCCATGTTGAAAGTCCAAAACGACTCAGACTTACGTTTAATTTTGATGTGCACCAGCGATGAAACATGAAAACTGCATCAGTGCTTTCATAAACCACCAGGCAAGTGGTCATGCATCGCTTGCGTTATGTTTCATGCTATTCTGTGAATTATGTACTGCTTTGGAGAGAAATGTTTGCAAAGAATTACATAGGAAATGGGACTTTTACGGTGATGATTTTCATTCATCCGCAAAACATTAAATTCAAGTTTGTTCACAATAATAAGTTTAATCATATGCAGCACTGACAGTTAAAACTTACTAACCTGTTGTTAGTCTGGAAAGGCAAAGAGCTCAGCATGTGGAATTGTATGTACATTCTGGTATCTGAATCTGTGGGAAATTAGTTCAGAAACACCGACATACACTGATACGATCATCCTGAAGTGTGCACCTCAGCCAAAAATCTATCTCCACTCATTTCGAACGGCCATTTAAAATAGGAACAAAATAGTGGGCGGTGAACGTTGTTAGAAATTCACAGCAATGGCTCAAGTCAACAGGGTTACTTCCCTTCGTACTGCTGCTTCTCTATGGGACACGAGGCAAGTCTCTCTCTCTCTCTCTCTCTCTCTCTCTCTCTCTCTCTCTCTCTCTCTCTCTCTCTCTCTCTCTCTCTCTCACTCTCTCGCTCTCTTCTTTCTCTCTCTTCTCTCTCTTCTCTATCTCTCTATCTCTCTCTTCTTTCTCTCTCTTCTCTCTTCTCTATCTCTTTCTCTCTCTATCTATCTCTCTCTCTTCTTTCTCTCTCTTCTCTCTCTTCTCTATCTCTTTCTCTCTCTCTCTCTCTCTCTCTCTCTTTCTCTCTCTCTATCTATCTCTCTTCTTTCTCTCTCTTCTCTCTCTTCTCTATCTCTCTCTTTCTCTCTCTCTATCTCTCTCTTCTTTCTCTCTCTTCTCTATCTCTTTCTCTCTCTCTATCTCTCTTCTTTCTCTCTTCTCTCTCTTCTCTATCTCTTTCTCTCTCTCTCTCTCTCTCTCTCTCTCTCTTCTTTCTCTCTCTTCTCTCTCTTCTTTATCTCTCTCTATCTCTTTCTCTCTCTATCTCTCTCTTGTCTCTCTCTCTGTCGCTCTCTTCACTCTATCTCTCGCTCTTCTCTATCTCTCTCTTTTCTCTCTATCTCTATTCTCTCTTTCTATATCTCTCTCTATCTCTCTCTCTCTCTATCTCTCTCTCTCTCTCTCTATCTCTCTCTCTCTCTCTCTCTCTCTCTTCCACTCAGAATTGCGTTTGGGCCTCCTAAAGCACGAGTCATCTCTGAGGAGAAGACATATTCAAAAGTATGTTGGGATATAAGAAAGGCAGAAGACCTGAGAAAACAAACCGAGTTACCTGAGTTTGGTATATACATTTAGCTAGAGCGATCGAAATGATAGACACCTCAATAGAAGATGCTCTCATCAAATTCGCCGAAATTCTAACCAGGAGTGCAGAATGTTTGAAAAGAGAAATAAAAGTCTGGACCCAAGGAGCAACAAAATCCACGGGCCCCTTGGTTTGATATAGAGTGTTGGGAAAGCAAGAGTCACGCCATTAGTGTTCTGAAAAGACTGAGAACTTCTAAAACTGCAGAAGCAAAGGAGCAGTGTGTTGGCTAGACGCCAATACAAAGGCCTTATCGGACTGAAAAAAGGGAATCATTTTGCTGAGGTGCGCGTTACACTTATGAATAGCCTGTATGATTCGCGGTCGTTCGGGGCCTTTGTTAAGGGTTCCACAAGACGTCGAACCCACCAACCAGACATTAATACCAGTTCATGGAAATCTCACTTTGAAACAATGTTCCAGGCCGATGACAGCCTAGTATGTGATGAACAAGATTTTGACGAACTAGTGCGTCATGAGACGTTGGATTCGATCATTACTAGTGAAGATGTGAGAAGTGCCATTATTAGATTAAAGCCTTCAAAGGCGCCTGGTCTAGATGGTTTACCGGGTGGATGTTTCAAGGTAGCTGGAGAAAAAGTCATCCCTTTTTTTAAACTAAATTGTTCAATGCTCTTTTTGATACCCATGATTTTCCCTCTGCATGGTCACGATCTGTTATCCTCCCCTTGCACAAGAAGGGAGATGTGCTTAATCATGATAAATACAGAGGTATCTCGTTGCTGAGTACAATGAGCAAGACTTTCACAACCATTCTAGCGAGACGTCTGCGTGTGTGGATGGAGCAAGAAAACAAGATCTGTGTCGAACAAGGCGGATTTAGATCCCACCATTCAACAATAGATCATATCTTTACATGGTATATTATGATCTTGAAATGTGTATACGGAGGCAGACGTGGGAAACTGTACGTCGCCTTTGACGATTGTAGGAAGGCATTTAATTTTGTCAATCGCGGGCAGCTTTGGAAAGTGCTTAAAGGCGCATGCGTGTCGACAAAGTTTCTTTTGATGTTAAAGGCGATGTACGCCAACGTCCATGCATGTGTTCGATGGGGTCATGATCTATCTGATTTCTTTGAGTGCCCGGCAGGAGTGAAGCAGGGGGCAATTGAGAGTCCATCAATTTTTTCTCTGTACATCAACGCAGTAGCAGACTACGTGCGAAAAAATGGCAGACATGGGGTACATATGCTACCAGGCATGATGGAGGTGTTTATTTTGCTTTTTGCGGACGACGTTGCATTGATATCAACGACACCTGTCGGCCTTCAGAATTAAATAGACAATAGTGTGCTTATTTCAAAGACTCTAGACTTGAGAGTCAACACTGAGAAGATCAAAGTTATGGTGTTCAGAAGAGGTGGTCATCTAGCTTCGGGGGAAATTTGTTTTTTTTCACGGTACTCCACAAGGTGGTAAATCAGTATAAGTATCTTGGCATACTAACGACGAAACTGTCTATTGATACTACATTAGATGATCTAGCAGTGAGAGGGAAGCAGAAAGGGGTTCAGGTTTTAAGAGCACTGTGCATGGAACCTGCGCAGTACAAAAACTGAAGTGTTCACAAACATGTTTGACGCGCAAATTCTTGCGGCGCTACTGTACGGTTAAAAATTTGGGGCCTCCAGAGAAGTGTGAAGGTAGAGAAGACTTATATTTTCATCTGCAAGAAGTATATGGGACTTGATTCAAGGACTCCAAACCATATAATCTACGGAGACCTCGGAAGATTTCCGATCTCGATTAAAACTGTGTCACATGGGACATGATCGACTCCCAAAGCCAGCATATAAAATGCTATTGAATTCACATATTGTTGCCGGCAGAAAATGGACAGGATTAGTGCAGAGCTGCCTATGCCAATAGAGGTTTGGATTTGTGTGGATGAATGGAGGAGTCGGCGATGAGAAAAGTTTTCTGATGCAGCTTAAACAAAGAATGAAAGATTGTTATATGCAAGGTTGGACTACAAAGAACAGAAGTGATAACAGACATGTATGGTACTCATCCTTCAAACAAAACTTTGGTAAAGAGAACTATTTAAATGTACTTGAAGTGATAAAACTCAGAGATGCATCCATTCGCTTTCGGTTTGGCATTAATTATTTGCTCTTTAACAAAAGGTATGCAGGTATTCAAGACAACAAATGTCCATTGTGTAGGGAAAGGGAGAAGGAAGGGCATGCTCTACTGTCCTGTCCTGCATATGCAGAACTGAGGGGAACATATGTAGAAAGATTCCGTGCGCAAAAATGGAAAGCTATTGCCTGCAAAACTTTGATGGAAGGAAAAGATGAAAAAATGACGAGACCTCTAGCAATATTAATAGTTTATGCTCTTAGAATGAGATAGAGCAAACTACAAGAAGGTAGACGTGTCTCAAAGCTTGTTGCAGACACTTAATAGACTTTTGTTCAATAATAGTGCACTGAAACAGCTATATTTGCCTAAATGAATTGTTTGTACATTTGCCTGAATGAATTGCTTGTATGAAGATGATTCCTTAACGAACCAAAGTGTTGCAACGTGGGAGCACCACATTCAAAATGTAAATGCAATGGGCCGACGGCATAAATAAAGTTCAGTTCAGTTCAATTCTCTCTCTCTCTCTCTCTCTCTCTCTCTCTCTCTCTCTCTCTCTCTCTCTCTCTCTCTCTCTCTCTCTCTCTCTCTCTCTCTCTCTCTATATATATATATATATATCTTTTATCTCTTTCTTTCTCTCTCTATCTCTCTCTCTGTGTCTCTCTATCTCTTTCTGTGTCTCTCTCTCTTCTCTCTCTCTCTCTCTCTCTCTCTCTCTCTCCAATAAGGTTTAAGTGTCCAAAATGTACCGTAGTTTCATCTCGCATCAGCAGTACACAGCACGTTTGTTCTGAAATTTCATTTGCTTCTTTTCCTCATTGCAAAGAATTTCAATCCTTGATCAGTCCGTTTCAGAGATATATACACTTTATTCTGAAAACGAAAGACAGAGAGAGAGAGAGATAGAGATAGAGAGAGAGAGAGAGAGACATAAACACATACACACATAGCACAGAGGCAGAGACAAAGAGAGAGGCAGACAGATACATAGACAGCAGACAGGCAGACAAACACACACACGCGCGCATTTATATGTTTGTGTATGTGTGAGTGAGTG
>JAWQFJ010001467.1:77500-142500 GCA_034096865.1 Theodoxus fluviatilis | reverse complement strand
AGGAAGAAGAGACGCAGGGCAGGGAGGAGAAGGAAGAGACGCAGGGCAAGGGAGGAGGAGGAAGAGACGCAGGGCAAGGGAGGAGGAAGAAGAGACGCAGGGCAAGGGAGGAGGAGGAAGAGACGCAGGGCAAGGGAGGAGGAGGAGGAGACGCAGGGCAGGGGAGGAGGAGGAAGAGACGCAGGGCAGGGGAGGAGAAGGAAGAGACGCAGGGCAAGGGAGGAGGAGGAAGAGACGCAGGGCAAGGGAGGAGGAGGAAGAGACGCAGGGCAAGGGAGGAGGAGGAAGAGACGCAGGGCAAGGGAGGAGGAAGAAGAGACGCAGGGCAAGGGAGGAGGAGGAAGAGACGCAGGGCAAGGGAGGAGGAGGAAGAGACGCAGGGCAAGGGAGGAGGAGGAAGAGACGCAGGGCAAGGGAGGAGGAGGAAGAGACGCAGGGCAAGGGAGGAGGAGGAAGAGACGCAGGGCAAGGGAGGAGGAAGAAAAGACGCAGGGCAGGGGAGGAGGAAGAAGAGACGCAGGGCAGGGGAGGAGGAAGAAGAGACGCAGGGCAGGGGAGGAGGAAGAAGAGACGCAGGGCAAGGGAGGAGGAGGAAGAGACGCAGGGCAAGGGAGGAGGAAGAAGAGACGCAGGGCAGGGGAGGAGGAAGAAGAGACGCAGGGCAGGGGAGGAGGAAGAAGAGACGCAGGGCAGGGGAGGAGGAAGAAGAGACGCAGGGCAAGGGAGGAGGAGGCGCAGGGCAAGGGAGGAGGAGGAAGAGACGCAGGGCAAGGGAGGAGGAGGAAGAGACGCAGGGCAAGGGAGGAGGAAGAAATGCAGGGCAGGGGAGGAGGAAGAGGCGCAGGGCAAGGGAGGAGGAAGAAGAGATGCAGGGCAAGGGAGGAGGAGGAAGAGACGCAGGGCAGGGGAGGAGGAGGAAGAGACGCAGGGCAAGGGAGGAGGAAGAAGAGATGCAGGGCAAGGGAGGAGGAGGAAGAGACGCAGGGCAGGGGAGGAGGAAGAAGAGACGCAGGGCAAGGGAGGAGGAAGAAGAGACGCAGGGCAGGGGAGGAGGAGGAAGAGATGCAGGGCAAGGGAGGAGGAAGAAGAGACGCAGGACAGGGAGGAGGAGAAGAGAGCAGGGCAAGGGAGGAGGAGAAGAGACGCAGGGCAGGGAGGAGGAGAGGCAGGCAGGGAGGAGGAGGAAGAGACGCAGGGCAAGGGAGAAGGAAATGCAGGGCAAGGGAGGAGGAGGAAGAGACGCAGGGCAAGGGAGGAGGAGGAAGAGATGCAGGGCAGGGGAGGAGGAGGAAGAGACGCAGGGCAAGGGAGAAGGAAATGCAGGGCAGGGGAGGAGAAGGAAGAGATGCAGGGCAGGGGAGGAGGAGGAAGAGATGCAGGGCAAGGGAGGAGGAAGAAGAGACGCGGGGCAAGGGAGGAGGAGGAAGAAGAGACGCAGGGCAGGGGAGGAGGAGACGCAGGGCAGGGGAGGAGGAGGAAAAGGTGCAGGGCAATATAGGACAACAGCAAGAACAAATGAGCCAGAAGGAAGGGAGTAGAGAAGGAGAGACTACAGAAGAGGAGAAAGAATGGGAAACACGGTAGGGGGGCAGTCACTTACATGGGCGAGACGCACTGTTAATCTGCCTCCCACGTCTCTGGTGTGGTGGCCTCCGCGCCCAAGCTGCAAGCAACCAAATTGAAGGATGAAACATTCATTGCCCCCCCAAGCAAAAAACTGAAACAGAATCTCTCGTTCAGCAGGAGTAGTTTTAATATTTAATTTCTAACGAACCGAATTGGATCTTTTTCCGGTTTAATTTCCACAAGAGCATGACTCAGAACACACAGAGGAACTCTCTTCAAGATATTTAATCTAAAATTAGCTGCTACATTCTCTAGGACAAAGACAGCTTTACAAGAGGTCATTGAATTGTTATATATTTTATCCAGAAAATTTGAAGCAAAAAGTAACTCTGTGACACGGTCAAATCAAGTTCACATCCCCCCTTCTCTCTCTCTCTCTCTCTCTCTCTCTCTCTCTCTCTCTCTCTCTCTCTCTCTCTCTCTCTCTCTCTCTCTCTCTCTCTCTCTCTGTCATTAAATACATGCATACTATGGGATTCACGTTTGCATACCTGAGAACGGTCAAGGGTACATAAACACGAAAAAGGTTGCCACGTTCATCTACTATGCCAAGAAGCATATTCGGCAACACCATGAAGACGAAGTATGACATGATATTAGGTGCTGTGTGTCTGCATACGCCATTTGTAGATGGATAGAAGTCCCACGCCGTCCTTTCAATTTTGGTTGTTTTCGATATGCAGTTTGTCTACTACGTAACCCTGTGGGTTGGGGGTCAGAATAGACACCCCGCGTCTCCCTTTGCGATTCATAAGATTAGAAAACATACGAAAGTCGTGACTTGCTCTTACTTCACTTGATCTTGTGGTTGTGATTAATGGCCTTACATAGCCTAAATAGGCTAATAGACCGTCATCATCATCATCAATCATCGTCATCATCAGCAGCAGCAGCAGCAGCAGCAGCAGCAGCAGCAGCAGCAGCATCACCTATTACCTAACACTTTGTCGACGTACCCCACATCTACCCCCGAAACTTTGTAGTATCGTGATGGGCCGCCGGCCTAAACGATAAAGAAGTGAAAGTTCCCCTCCCTCCTCCCTCCCTCCCCCAGCCTCTCTCTCTCTCTCTCTCTCTCTCTCTCTCTCTCTCTCTCTCTCTCTCTCTCTCTCTCTCTCTCTCTCTCTCTCTCTCTCCTCTACACGCGCGCGCGCACGCACGCACACACGCACGCACGCACAAACTTTAAAATAGCCATCTGTCAAACCACCTCTTCATGTAAAATCCACAACCGTGAAACAACAGGCCACAAAGAGAACAAGTCACTGCCTCATCTGTTCAACAGACGAACAAATGGGCAAGGGGATGGATGGATGGGTGAATGGATGGATGGATGGATGGATGGATGGATGGATGGATGGATGGATGGATGGATGGATGGATGGATGGATGGATGGATGGATGGATGGATGGATGGATGGATGGATGGATGGATGGATGGATGGATGGATGGATGGATGGATGGATGGATGGATGGATGGATGGATGGATGGATGGATGGATGATGGATGGATGGATGGATGGATGGATGGATGGATGGATGGATGGATGGATGGATGGATGGATGGATGGATGGATGGATGGATGGATGGATGGATGGATGGATGATGGATGGATGGATGGATGGTTGGATGATGGATGAATGCAGACGAAGTGTGTGTGTGAGCGCGCGCGCGCGCGTGTGTGTGTGTGTGTGTGTGTGTGTGTGTGTGTGTGTGAGAGAGAGAGAGAGAGAGAGAGAGAGAGAGAGAGAGAGAGAGAGAGAGAGAGAGAGAGAGAGAGAGAGAGAGAGAGAGAGAGAGAGAGAGAGAGAGAGAGAGTGGAGAGAGAGAGAGAGAGAGAGAGAGAGAGAGAGAGAGAGAGAGAGAGAGAGAGAGAGAGAGAGAGAGAGACCCTCCTATGCTGAATTTTATTTGCGGCTAGCTGCCCATTGTATTAAACAGTAGTTTCATAAAGGAAAGTATACATTGCTGTACAGAACGATATTCATGCAAACTGTTCTTTCATGAATACATCTGGGTAAAAAGGTTCCCTTTTGCACGTTACGACATTTTTGTCGGCCACGTACATATAAATCCACGCATCTGTCTACACACTCAGTATTTCTTCTCTCAGCCTCAAGGCATAGAAAATGTACATCGCAAGTGACCTTGTCATTTTTTCATTCTTTCCCTGCATCATAGTTTTACAGCCATAGGTTTTTAACTTTATAACCTGAAATCGTTCTAAATATTTGTTCCTTAGTTCATTGTATGCAGGACATGTTAGTAGTAAGTGTTCTTCATTCTCTTTTTCTTTACATAATGGACAGTTTGTGTCTGGTATCCTTTCGTATCTTTTGTTAGTGAGTAAACCGTTGATTCCAAATCTAAACCTTATAAACACATCCCTGAACTTTTTCACGTCTAGTATATTCAAGTAGTTTTCTAACCCAAAGTTTTGTTTGAAGGATGAATACCAAATCATATCTATCATCGCATTCGTTCTTTGCATTCCACTCCTGCATAAAGCAATCCTTAATTCTCTGCTTTAGTTGACGGGTGAAATGCTTTACGTCCGCAACTCCTCCATTTAACCACACAAATCCAAAACCTATACGGTATAGGAAATTCTTCACCATCTCAGCCCAGTTTCGGTCACCTTCGATACGCGAGTTAAATATCATTCCGTATGCTTGCTTGGGAAGTCTTTCCTCTTTCATTCGACAGAGTTTCAGCCAGAATTTAATTACCCTGATACCGCTGTTTATTGAGATCGGAAATCTACCCAGGTCTCCGTATACCATGTGATTCGGGGTCCTTGTGTCCAGTCCCAAGAATCTCTTACAAATGAAAGTGTGAATTCTCTCCACTTTCAAACTTTTATGGAGACCCCATACCTCAGAACCGTACAGTAGGGTTGCTTGTACCTGTGCGTCAAAGATGTTTGTGAACACCTTTGTTTGCATGCTATGCAGTCTCCAGAGTACTTTCAATACTTGTACACCCTTTTGTTTGCCTTTCACTGCTAAGTCATCAAGTGCAGCTTCAGTGGACAATTTTGTCGTAAAAACATAACCAAGGTACTTATATTGGTTTACCACCTCAAGTGATGTGCCGTCTAGAAACCATCTTTCTCCCACTGCTAGGTGGCCTCCCTTCCTGAAAACCATGACTTTAGTCTTTTCGGTGTTTACCCTCATATCTAAGGTCTTTGAAACACGCACAAGACTGTCTATTTGATTTTGGAGGCCAACAGGTGTAGTAGATATCAATGCGACATCATCGGCAAAGAGCAAAAGAAATACCTCCATCATACCAGGTATCATCTGTACTCCATGTTTACCATTTCTTCGCACGTAGTCTGCTACTGCGTTAATATATATAGAGAAAAAATTATGGACTCTCTATTGTTCCTTGCTTCACTCCTGCTGGACACTAGAAGGAATCGGATAGGTCATGACCCCAGCGAACGCATGCTTGGACGTTGGTGTACATATATGTATGTATGTATGTATGTATATGTATGTATGTATGTATGTATGTATGTCAAGCCAAGTTTGACAAGTACATGCCGCTGTGCTTGGAGATACAGAAACTAGGCTTCCACTGCAGGATTTATGTGCTGGTGGTAGGGTCGCTGGGAAGCGTTCACGCCCGATTTGTCAGCGGTCTGCACCTCAGTGGCATACCCAGATGCAAGGCACGAAGCATCGCCAAATATGCCTCTGTCAGCGCGATGATTGGATCACGCATCGCCTGGAAACAGAGATGCAGCAAAGTACTACCATGAGACTTTTCTCACAAAGCCTTAATTCAGGACTCGCAATACTGACAATCGCTTGCCTGTGTGGGAGGGATGTGCCTGTCGGCTGTAGGGCTTACTGATACCTCCCGGGACAACAGGCAGATTGCAACCAAACTGCCCTGTGTTAGACATCGAGACATGTCGCCAGGCTAACTTTGTGAAGCTCTTAACTGTCGATAGCCTGTCGTATCTGGGACCGATAACCATGAGACTCTCGATATCGTGCGCGATTATGGTGCTATGACGCGTCTCTTCTTGTTCGGATTTCGCGTGATGGTTTCTGCGGTCTCTTGGATGTTTCATTTTCTTGTCTATTTGATGTGATATTCTCAGTGCACCGAAGTGTGTATTTTTTCGAGAATAAAGTCAATTTGATATGTATGTATGTATGTATGTATGTATGTATGTATGTATGTATGTATGTATGTATGTATGTATGTATGTATGTATGTATGTATGTATGTATGTATTTTGGCTCTTATATAGCGCCAATTTCACACCCAAAGGCATGCTCAAGGCGCTCAACACGTTCACCCTTTGAATAAAAGAGTGTTTAGCTGTGACTTGAAAGTCTGTATTGAATGAGATTTCCTCAGTCTGTCTGGGATATCGTTCCAGAGTTTTGGTCCAGCATACGAGAATGTTCTCTCCCCTGATCTCTTGGTGTTGTAGCGTGGCACATGGAGTAATGACTGCGCCAAAGATCTGAGATCCCTCACAGGCTTATAAGTCTTGAGGAGCTCAACCAGATACAGCGGGGCCAAACCATTGACGCACTTGAACACATGACACAGTGTTTTGAACACAATACGTTGGTGGACAGGCAGCCAGTGTAGCTCTCCAAGGATGGGTGTTATGTGAGAACGACTTTAACATCGAAAGGAATTTTGTAGACAAGCGTGAGCCTTTAAGTACTTCCCAAAGTTTCCTATGATTGACAGAATCGAATGCCTTACTGTAGTCAACAAAAGCAACGTAAAGTTTCCACGTCTATCTCCATAGACATATTTCGTGATCATACAATAAAGCGTGAAAATATGATCAACTGTTGAATGACGAGTTCGAAACCCTGCTTGTTCTACACATACCTTATTTTCTCCCTCCATCCATGCAGGAAACCGTCTCGCCAGAACAGTAGTAAAAATCTTGCTCATTACACACAGCAAGGAAATGCCTCTGTAATCGTCAGGTTCTAGGACATTTCTTTTCTTGTAAAATGGGATGATAATTGATTTCGACCATATTTCAGGGAAATAGTGCATATCAAAAAGGATGTTGAACAGTTTGCGTTTGGTGAGAAATGGGATGACTTTTTCGCCAGCCACTTTGAAACAACCCCCGGGTAAGTCATCCAGACCTGGAGCTTTGGAAGGTTTCAGCCTACTAATGGCACTTCTAACTTCTTGACTAATGACGTCGTCCAGCACGTCATGGTGCACAAGGCCCTCCATCTCTACTTCATCACTTTCAAGACTGTCTTTCGTATGGAACATAGTCTCGAAGTGAGCTTTCCATGTGTTGACATGGATGTTTGGTTGAGAAGTTGAGCAGCGTGAGGAACCTTTCACAATCGCCCAGAATGCTCGGGAATCTTGCACGCTCATCAAAAGTGAGTTCCTTATCTCTACAAAATGACCACGCTTTTTCCTTCTAACAAGGTCTTTGTACTGGCGCCTGGTCAACAAATACTGTTCTTTGGCTTCTGCAGTTTGAGATTGCCTTAAACTTTTCAGGGCGCTGTATGCTGTGCTCCTACTTTCACTACACTCTTTATCAAACCAAGGTGCCCGTGGTTTTGTAGATCCTCCCATTTCAACTTTTATCTCCTTTTTCAGACATATTGCACTCGTTGTTAGGATTTCTGTGAATTGAGCAAGAGCACCATCTACTGAAGTAGCCATTGCTGTAGTTGCCTTGGTTATCTAGTCGTCAAAGTTAGGTGATTGCATGTGCTTTTTAAGTTCCTCTATCTTGCATGCATCCCAGCAAAGCTTTGTATAAGACCTCGACACCTTCTCAGGAATCATGTGAGTTTTGGAGGGCCCAAACACCATTTCAAGGGGCATGTGAAGAGACTCCACACGGGCAATTACATAGAGATCAACATGGTAAGGGAGATTTTGGGTGATGACCAAACAATAATCTATAACACTGTCACCGCTTGGAGACAAGTAGGTAAATCGACCAAGCCTGTCACCACTCGTGCATCCATTCAATATAACAGCGTGATGGACTTTTCAAAAGTTTTCAACATCTTTCCAAAAACATTTGTTGTCTTATCTTGCGACACTCTAGGAGATCTGAAATGTGTGCAAGGGCAGGCTGTCATCACTAGCTCTCCGTCGTCTTCTACGTTCTGGTCCTCTTCTGCGTGAGCTTCGCAGTTTCCGATTCTTGCGTTCATGTCAGTGCAAATCACGATTAGAGAGAGAGAGAGAGAGAGAGAGAGAGAGAGAGAGAGAGAGAGAGAGAGAGAGAGAGAGAGAGAGAGAGAGAGAGAGAGAGAGAGAGTCCGCGGGCTCTGACCTGTACATAAGGGCAGAGGCATCATCATCCGCCTCCCTGTCACCTTGTCTTCCTGCCTGCCTGCCTGCCTGCCTGCCT
Organism: Theodoxus fluviatilis; assembly: GCA_034096865.1. Taxonomy (NCBI): domain Eukaryota; kingdom Metazoa; phylum Mollusca; class Gastropoda; order Cycloneritida; family Neritidae; genus Theodoxus; species Theodoxus fluviatilis. Next base: position 134,484 of record JAWQFJ010001467.1, on the reverse strand, counting down.
GCCTGCCGGTCGGTCGTCGGTCGGTCGGTCGGTCGGTCGGTCGGTCGGTCGGTCGGTCAGTCTGTCTATCTGTCTGTCTTCAAAGGTACTCTTTTTACACTGTAACTTTGCATCCATTAACGTGTGCTCAAACCGCACACTTTTACCCTCTGGTCATTGGGCTACTTATTTCATTACTCTAACACAGACTTAGCTCCCTAAGGAGCACGCAGCCACACTGTGAATAAACGCGCCAAGTCAGCTTTCACGATTTCCAGCTTAGCCCTCACAGGTACCCGTTTTACTCCTGGATGTCTGCGTGTGTGTTTGTGTGTGTGTCTGTGTGTCTGTGTATGTGTGTCTGTGTATGTGTGTCTGTGTGTCTTAACTGTCCGTCTGCCTGACCGTCTGTCTGCGTGTCTGTCTCTCTGCTTGCCTGCCTGGCTGCTAGAATACAGGCCTCAAGCGAGTAAGATCGATGGCAACTCAGACTGTACATGTAGTCACTGTGCCTTTTCTGTAAACTGGCTTGTTCTGCCTTCACTGGATTTCATGCGTTGTCTTGCCAGTTTGTTTTTTAATCGATGCTTACGGATGCCTTTGTCCAGCCCCCATATGTAGGAGCAGAGTGGTTCTTGGCGACAGCACAACAGGCAGAAGCCAGGTCCCAAAGGCGAACCTCGCGCTCCTTCCTTATTCTGGCTTCCAGGACTGGCTGCCATCAAGTACATGTCAGTTTGTGAGCCAAAGCAACACTATTACAAACACATGTGACCTCTCCATGACTTCCATCCCCTAGAATTCCTCTTGCACGCGTCGGTCCAATGAATCATTTATGTAGGATAAGAATAAATTTCATTCTATTCGATCCTCCTGCAGTTCCACTCTTTATCTTCTAGGCAAGAGACAATCTGGAAGCTTCATGGGGTTAAAGTGACTGCCCCTCTCTAGCAAGCTACAGCACAGTTCATTCATGGGTTCAAGTGACTGCCCCTCTCTAGCAAGCTACAGCACAGTTCATTCATGGGTTCAAGTGACTGCCCCTCTCTAGCAAGCTACAGCACAGTTCATTCATGGGTTCAAGTGACTGCCCCTCTCTAGCAAGCTACAGCACAGTTCATTCATGGGTTCAAGTGACTGCCCCTCTCTAGCAAGCTACAGCACAGTTCATTCATGGGTTCAAGTGACTGCCCCTCTCTAGCAAGCTACAGCACAGTTCATTTTGCAGTGGAGACAACTCAATGGCAGTGTACTGAATGTCAGTACGCACTGCAATAGTGACAAATCAATGTAACACTCAATGGCAGTGTACTGGATGACAGCTTACAGTGGACTTGTAATTGAAACGAAACACTTTTCTAAAGTTCTGTTTTATGGACCAAATGAGACATCAGTGAGAATGCATTGTCGTCTTCGCCCGCGATAGGTCTGCTGTAAAGTGCCATTCGCACTCCTGCCCACCACTTCACCTACAAACCTGCACCCCTAGCCCAGGTATCATGGCACTTACAACTCCCATCGCCTGGTTCCATCTTCATGCAATGCTCACGCAAACGAATACTGTGAAGCTTCGAGTGGTGAGCATGCAAACCACGACAAAATTGGTCATATGGACTCTAAGTCTCTCCACTGTGCAGCCAGGCGTGGAAGCAACGTCAAAGCATCTCTCAAATGCACATAAAGCTAACAACCCTTTTGTGGAACCAGCATCAATTACGCCTTGACTGTCCAAGTGTCTTGGGTGCAATAATGAATGAATTATTCACCAATCCAACGCCGAGAAGACTGGCAGCGCACAAACCACTCCCGTATGCTGCGAATTCCCTCCCATGCAGGCAGACTTGATCGAAATTGGCAACTTGTGTTGGCGCAGCTTCCTGCAGCAGTGTGGGATGGGGTGGGGTGGAGGTCAGTGGAAGGCGGAAGGGGGTGTCTAGGACAAAGGCAAAGAGTTTGTAGTGGGATGGGGTGGGGGTGGGGGTGGGGAAGAATACAGGTCTGGGAGATAGGAAGTGTGCAATAGAGACAGCTTGGGGCCAGTAGAAATATGGGTTCTACGGTCCACGTGCCCTATTCTCGACTCCATACTGGAACGATGGACTGAGACAGCGTCGGCAAACATGGCAAATCTTTCTGACAGAGTCTGAGGAGACTGCTACCACCTCTAAGATGAAGGTGTAGGAGGCATGCGTACCAAACACACTGCTGAATAGAACACCCAGAGCTGACGACCACGGTGGCTTGAGACAGTCATAACAAGAAAAACACTCAAATGCAAGGAGGAGAGGAGGGACAAGCAGGAGGAGAGGAGCTAGCAATGCATGGTGGGAACACAGACTCCACCACAGAGACTGCCAGTCGACATCGGGGCGGTGAAGTCACAGTAAGCATCTCATGACAGTTTCGCGACGACCATCCTGTTTCGAGACGACGGATGCCAACATAGGACACAATGCACAAAGCACACTGCACACTGCACACTGCACAAGTGTAACATACGGCTAGAGTCTCGATGCCCCCTTCATCAGAATCTCTGCTTCCTGGGCTTTTGGGGCCTCCTCCCGTAGTTCAGCCAGGAACGGTCCCGAGCAGTACATAATTCATTTCACATCACACACACACACACACACACACACACACACACACACACACACACACACACACACACACACACACACACACACACACACACACACACACTCTCTCTCTCTCTCTCTCTCTCACACACACACACACACACACACACACACACACACACACACACACACACACACTCCACACAGACTACGCACAAAGCATGATGCACACAATACATAATTCATTTCACATCACACAAGCACACAGCATACTCCACACAGACTACGCACAAAGCATGATGCACACAATACATAATTCATTTCACATCACACAAGCACACAGCATACTCCACACAGACTACGCACAAAGCATGATGCACACAGTACATAATTCATTTCACATCACACACACACACACACACACACAGCATACTCCACACAGACTACGCACAAAGCATGATCCACACAATACATAATTCATTTCACATCACACAAGCACACAGCATACTCCACACAGACTACGCACAAAGCATGATGCACACAGCACATCATTCCGTTTACATCACAGCATACTCCCCATAGACAATGCATACAGGATTAATGTACACTGCACATAATGCAGTTCACATTACATTGCAGCATAATCAACGCAGACAGTGCACACAACATAATGTACAATGCATATATACATTCATTGCACGTTACACACATCCACACATACGATGCACAACGCACAAACACATAATCCATTTCGCGTTACACACACTACCCTCTGTACAGACTTGCACACTGACAAAATGCATTTAATGTTACAAACAGCACATTCCATAGATGCCCTGCACAAGCCTAAGGCACACTGCGCATGATTCATTTCACGTTACATTCAGCAGTCAGTTCAGTTCAGTCTCTTAACCCTGAGATGGGTTGTTGAGGAACCACTGATGACTTTCGAACAATGTTCCTCCATCGATCTCTATCCTCTGTGGCTCGCTGTGAGTCACCAAAGGTCAAGCCTGTCCACTCTTTGATGTTGTCTTCCCACCTCTTTCTCTGCCTGCCTCTCCTTCTCCCACCTGGTACGGTACCTTGCAGGATGGTCTTGGCCAGCCCACTGCCTCTTGACACGTGACCGTACCACTTCAGCTTTCTGCTTTTCACGATTGAGAGCAGGTCTTCGTACTGTCCAAATGCTTTCCTGATCCTGTTGCTGACTTCCTCATTCGCGACATGGTCTTTATATGAGATGTTCAGAATCTTGCGGTAGCATCTCATTTCCAGGGCTTGTATCCGTCTCTGTAGTTCAGATGTGAGTGTCCAGGACTCGCATGCATACAAGAATACGGAGATGGCCAGCGTGCGCATGAGCCTGATCTTCGACGAGAGAGTGACATTTCTGTCACGCCATATTGGCTTCAACTTTGCCAATGCTGCTGTTGTTTGTGCTATCCAGGACAGTATCTCTGGTTTACATACAGCACGCTTCATATAAACACTGCATGAAGCACATAGCACACTGCGCATGATTCATTTCACGTTGCATACAGCACGCTCCATATAAACACGGCATAAAGCACATAGCACACTGCACATTAATTATTTCACGTTACATTCAGCAAGCTCCATAAAACACTACATGAAACACATAGCACACTGCGCATGTATCCAAAAATGCTACATGCAGCAAACGATACACCACACTCTGCATTTAACAAACGGCAAGAGCTACACTCTGCAACGGTGCAGTCCGTGCCACTCTCAGGCAGCACTGCAGCAGCCACGGGCAAGCAATTCCCCAGCAAGAGTGGTGGTGGAGCAGCAATTTTCATCAGGCCGCATTCATCTCTCTCTCTCTCTCTCTCTCTCTCTCTCTCTCTCTCTCTCTCTCTCTCTCTGTGTGTGCGTGTGTGTGTGTGTGTGTCCTCCATCCACTAACCCGCGGGATCTCAATTGCAACCATAGTAACGACCGCGTCTTCAACTCAGAGGCAAGACCATAGTCATTTTTCCTTCCTTCGCCCATAAAACATCATTCGGTGTCATTCTTCTCACTACGAAAGGGTGCCACCCATAGTCTCGAACTGCAGAAGTAAGACCCTGAAACCGCTACAACCATAGATTCAGACCCATGAAGAGGTTATGCAGAGGCAGCCATCGTATGGGATTTTTCTCGGGCTCTGACATAAACAGGATATTGACGGGCTCTGACATAAACAGGATATTGACGGGCTCTGACATAAACAGGATATTGACGCTCTCAGTCACCTCTCATGGAAGCGCAGCGACCTGATAGATGGCAGAAGGCAACATACCAATCAGTTTAGAATTCTACTCGGTTTGTATTCGTTCCCAATGCCCGCTTTCATAATGCACGTGGCAGTCACCAGGAACCGCTGTGTTGGCGTCCTGCACGTAACGCGTAGTGAATAATGCAAGGAATATCTTATATCTTCTCTCTCTCTCTCTCTCTCTCTCTCTCTCTCTCTCTCTCTGTATGTATGTATGTGTGTGCACATACGTGAGTGCGTGCGTGCCTGGACTACAATGCATGCTCGTGCTCAACATGACTGCATAACATCAGGGGCACCCTGTAGGTCTCCTTTCGTGCCAGGCATAAACGCGCCTTACCCATTCAGCTAGCCCCTCCGACCCCATTGCTTCATACATCGGCTTGCATTCCCAGTGCTCGTAAGGCATTCAGTTCCTTGCGCTGTCGACATGCGATCACTCAGGCACGAAGGAGCTCAATATTACATATAATTATCATCTCCAGTGTATCAAGCAGTAGACATATGAACTGGAGAGGGATTTCCGATCCAAGCAAAAGCTTTCGGACCGCTCTTCTATCTCTTTCTGGCACTGCGTCTTCCAGCACAGACACAGCAAGTCCACAAGACGCCGTGGGACTGCTAGAGGCACGGATAAAGCCAGGCTTGGCAACTGATGCTTCTTCAGGCCACGTGTGCATGCTGGAGTTTCACCCTGACGTGCCCTGCAACATCTCAACGCGTAGATTAGGTGCCACAAATGAGGGCCGTGTGTAACCCAAATCTTGAAGATTGCTCAAAGAATAATCCCAAAGGTTTGATGGATGGGCATGATATCCGAATAGTAGTGAAATGTATCAATTGTCACGGTAGCTGCAGGCAGCAGGGCGGGCAGACTGAGGAGGGGTTGCTCTATTTTCTGCTTACGACTGAAGTATTGTCATCGTGGAATAGTGATTGGCGAGCCGGGAAACTGGAACGTTGTTGTCCTGAGGTTCAGGCAAGCCAGCGGTCGGTCATTTCTCGCGAGATTTAACAAGCGGGGAATGCGGCGTAGAAAAACTCCATCTCAGCAGCGACAGGACCAGCAGAGGGCATAAGTTCGGTCATGGGTGAGCGGCATTTTTCTTGTAATTATGATCCTTATATTGAATATGCCGCAAATGACATCGATAAACCTGATGTTGCACGGAATGCACGTGCTGCTGCGTCGATGGATGCGACATCGACTGCGTCCTCGACCTTTGACCTAGCAAGCGGGCACGTTGACTTGGCTACAGTGGGCACGTTGACTTGGCTACAGTGGGCACGTTGACTTGGCTACAGTGGGCACGTTGACTTGGCTACAGTGGGCACGTTGACTTGGCTACAGTGGGCACGTTGACTTGGCTACAGTGGGCACGTTGACTTGGCTACAGTGGGCACGTTGACTTGGCTACAGTGGACACGTTGACTTGGCTACAGTGGGCACGTTGACTTGGCTACAGTGGGCACGTTGACTTGGCTACAGTGGGCACGTTGACTTGGCTACAGTGGGCATGATGACTTGGCTACAGTGGGCATGATGACTTGGCTACAGTGGGCACGTTGACTTGGCTACAGTGGGCACGTTGACTTGGCTACAGTGGGCTCGTTGACTTGGCTACAATGGGCATGATGACTTGGCTACAGTGGGCACGTTGACTTGGCTACAGTGGGCATGATGACTTGGCTACAGTGGGCACGTTGACTTGGCTACAGTGGGCATGATGACTTGGCTACAGTGGGCACGTTGACTTGGCTACAGTGGGCACGTTGACTTGGCTACAGTGGACACGTTGACTTGGCTACAGTGGGCACGTTGACTTGGCTACAGTGGGCATGATGACTTGGCTACAGTGGGCACGATGACTTGGCTACAGTGGGCATGATGACTTGGCTACAGTGGGCATGATGACTTGGCTACAGTGGGCACGTTGACTTGGCTACAATGGGCATGATGACTTGGCTACAGTGGGCACGTTGACTTGGCTACAGCGGGCACGTTGACTTGGCTACAGTGGGCACGTTGACTTGGCTACAGTGGGCACGTTGACTTGGCTACAGTGGGCACGTTGACGTGGCTACAGTGGACACGTTGACTTGGCTACAGTGGACACGTTGACTTGGCTACAGTGGGCATGATGACTTGGCTACAGTGGGCACGTTGACTTGGCTACAATGGGCATGATGACTTGGCTACAGTGGGCACGTTGACTTGGCTACAGTGGGCACGTTGACTTGGCTACAGTGGGCACGTTGACTTGGCTACAGTGGGCACGTTGACGTGGCTACAGTGGACACTGCCGGCCAAACCAGTCAGGTACCTGCAACTGATATCCGGGGCAGCACAGACACCAACTCTACCGTAGCCATCCCTCCATCTTCAACCCAGCAAGAACTAAACATTGAAGACCACGAGGATTTTCTCGAAGAGGTGATGAAACGTGTCTGACAAAGAAATATCGAAGAGCTGCGAGAAGAGAGTGCCGTCTCCCAGATCAAGCCAGGACAAGGATATGGATTCAGAGATACGCAAAAGTTCCTCGTACACTCTGTTGGTAGATCCTGATTCCCGAGAAACACCTCATCACGATAAGGATGACCACACTCCGCCTGATGATGACGCTGAGATAGTCCCAGTTCCTGACCGAAGGTGACCTTCATCGAGACACGTTGCCAGGGATTACGACATCGCAGACCGACTTCGTGGAAGGAGCGTGAGTGCAGCAACAAAACTGCAGACTGCACGAAATCTTCCAAGTGATAGGATGTAGTGCAGCAACAAAACTGCAGACTGCACGAAATCTTCCAAGTGATAGGATGTAGTGCAGCAACAAAACTGCAGACTGCACGAAATCTTCCAAGTGATATGATGTAGTGCAGCAACAAAACTGCAGACTGCACGAAATCTTCCAAGTGATAGGATGTAGTGCAGCAACAAAACTGCAGACTGCACGAAATCTTCCAAGTGATAGGATGTAGTGCAGCAACAAAACTGCAGACTGCACGAAATCTTCCAAGTGATAGGATGTAGTGAAGCAACAAAACTGCAGACTGCACGAAATCTTCCAAGTGATAGGATGTAGTGCAGCCGACAGTGTCGACCATTCGTCGCGGACTTTCCATAACCGGATTACTGTTTTTATATTGAGCACGCGTGTTTGTATCGTGTTGTTTTCATTTCGTTCTAAAGGCCTTCACAATAAATGTTTCGTCCGTTTGTTCGTTTTCTCTCTTTTTCAGGTATCTCATTGTCTCTCTCTGTCTGTCTCTGACTACTTCTGTCTATCTGTCTGTATGTCTGTCTGTATGTCTGTCTGTCTGGTCTGTCTGTCTGGTCTGTCTTGTCTGTCTGTCTTGTCTGTCTGTCTTGTCTGCCTGTCTTGTCTGTCTTGTCTGTCTTGTCTGTCTGTCTGTCTGTCTGTCTGGTCTGTCTTGTCTGTCTGTCTTGTCTGTCTGTCTTGTCTGCCTGTCTTGTCTGTCTTGTCTGTCTTGTCTGTCTTGTCTGTCTTGTCTGTCTGTCTGTCTGTCTCTGACTACTTCTGTCTATCTGTCTGTATGTCTGTCTGTATGTCTGTCTGTCTGTCTGTCTGTCTGTCTGTCTGTCTGTCTGTCTGTCTGTCTGTCTGTCTGTCTGTCTGTCTGTCTGTCTGTCTGTCTGTCTGTCTCCCGCCCTCCCTCCAAACCATTATTCGTGTTCTTAATTTTGTACACACTGTGTAGACGATCGCTTATTAGTAACACAGTTTAAAAGTAGCAACAAAACTGGGGATTGCTTATTCCTTTGCGGAAATCCTTAAAACCATGTAATCCAAGAAGGCCGTCACTTCCCTAAATGGCGGTTTCTGTCAGCAGTTTTTCTGTCGATACTTAATGCACAGCTTGTATACAATGCATGTGTACAGTATACATACTGTCTGTTGTCTCCGTGTGGTGAACAGCCTGTAGAGGATTCCGGTGTACAGTATACGTACTGTCTGCTATGTGTGTGTGGTGTACAGTCTGTATACAATTCCTGTGTACAGTCTACGTACTGTCTGCTGTCTCTGTGGTGTACAGCCTGTAGAGGATTTCTGTGTACAGTATACATAGTGTCTGATGTCTGTGTGTGGTGTACAGCCTGTATACAGTTCTTCTGTACAGTCTATGTGGTGTTGTCTCTGTGTGGTGTACAGTCCATGTACTGTCTGTTTTCTGTTGGTGGTGTACAGCCTGTATACAGTTCCTGTGTGGTCTACATACTGTCTGTTGTCTGTTGGTCGTGTACAGCCTGCATACATTTCCTGCATACTGTCTACATACTGTATATTGTCTCTGCGTGGAGTACAGCCTGTATACAGTTCCAGCGTGAGGTTTACATACTGTCTGTTGTGTATGTGTACTGTACAGCCTGTACGGAGTCTCCGTGTGCAACCTACGTGCTGTTCGTTTGATGTATTTTGTGTTCAGTTTATATGCTGGGTACGAGACGCGTTGAATCTGATGACAGTATTTGGCTAGAGTACGGTTTTTACCGTCTCTATGTGGAGGTCTTGTGATAGCGCACAGTTATGTTCACTTCCACTGGATGGACAAATAAACAACTTTGTCTCCGAAGAGGTATTTGTGCAACAATCAAAACTATCAGTTTATAACTGTAAACAGGTCTCACTATATTCTCATATCGGAAACATGCAGCACTTCTAGAATAACCTGCACGTTTGGTAAACATGCACCTGTGAATGTACAGAAAGGCTTTGAACCAGGTATCTTGGTTGCCCCAAAAAGTCCATATTTCAGATCTTGCAACCCTGCTGTCGCACACCTGACACATCAACACAGACGCGCGATGTCACTCATTCATGCGCGCGCACACACCCACACACATGCACGCAAAACATTCACATACACACACATACACACACATACACACATACACATACACACACAGATGCAATCGCGTACTAACACGAGTCCGTTGTCCTACGGCCGAGCACACGAACTCGGACGCAGACAAAGCCTTGCCCTGTACTCAGGAAAGCAGCACTGCAGCATGCCGATTGTTGCAGCTTGTTTTCACGTGCAATGGCTATGCGTTTGGCAAGGAGCGAGAGCACAGCGGGAGGTCCTACAGCTCTGTGGTCGCGGTAATGTGGCAATGCCGAGAAGTGTCAGTCCACATCCATTCATTCACTCATTCACTCATTCATTCCTCTGTCTTTGGAGAGGGTCCCACATCGAACATATTTTGTTCATCTTCCGGCAACATTGTACCCAAGAACAAAAAACAAAAAGTGTCTCCAATTCGTCCTCTATCACCTCTCTCTCTCTCTCTCTCTCTCTCTCTCTCTCTCTCTCTCTCTCTCTCTCTCTCTCTCTCTCTTTCAATTGGTTCATGAGATACGTTCTCAACGTGAAACAGTTTTCAAACGGCAACAGTCATAAACAACGTCTTCAACTCTGGCAGCAACCGAACCCTCTGCAAAGCAGTGGCAAGCAGTGGAAAGGTATGTGGCCACAAGTCAGGGCGTCTGACTGCCCTAACCGAAGCGCCCTCCAGACGCGCACCAATTTCTCCCCCCTCCAATACAGTCGCCTGTCCTGTCCATCCCTCGTGCCCAACCCCCCCCCCCCTCAAGCCCTCTCAGTACACGTCCCTCTCCCCCCCCCCCCTCAAGCCCTCTCAGTACACGTCCTCTCCCTCCCCCCCCCCCCCCCCCCCCCCCCCCCCCCCCCCCCTCCTCGTCCGGTCCACCTTCGGCCGCCGTAATGAAAACTAAACAAGAGCCCAACAATATTGACGCTGCCAACAAAGCGAACACTTCAGGTTCGACGAGTGCCTGTACCTCGTGTAGACTGGGGAATGAGGACCAGCGAGCAAATCAACAGCCACTCAAGCACTGGCACTAGCTCATCTTCCTGCGTTCGCTTTTTATCAAGCTCGTGGTACTACTACCAAATACATGTATGTTAAGCAAAGTGACGCTACAGACTCCACTCCAGTTATAATTGGCTTGAGTAATTTGTTAGGGAAGGAGGGGGGGAGGGGGAGGGGGAGGCGGAGGCGGAGGAGGAGGGGAGGCGGAAGAGGAGAGGGAGGAGGGGGAGAGGGAGGAGAGAGGAGGGAGGGGGAGGGGGAAAGGGAGAACCAGGAGGAGCAAGTGGTCGAGGAGGGCCCAAAGGAGGACGAGATCGAGGACGCCGACGAAGAGGAGGATAGCGAGGTCGAGGACAAGAGGAAGAAAGTACAGAAAGTGGAGCAGCAGGAAGGTAGAACAGGTCGAACAATTATAAGTTGGAGAGAAAAAAAACAAGAGAAGGAGAGCAGCAAAGCGGACAGGAGCAACAGTAATGCTGAACTGTATTTGTTGTCTGAGCTGATTGGACGTCACAAACACCACCGTCATGACCAACTCGGATAAATTGCGCATTTTCATTTGGGCAGAATGTCACGATATATAGCAGAAATAATTTTCACAAATATTATAGCTTCTTGGATAAACGTGGCAAGTTGATAATTTTAACGATCATGACGCGATTGACGATATGGCACGGCCAACCTATCTTTCCAAATATCCATCCACTCCACCTTCCCACTCTCCAACACCTCGTGCGACTCATGGACCATGAGAACTGAGGCACTGCCCTGCCTCCCAGCGCAGTTCATGTGTCACTGCAGGAGAAGGAGCAGGTTGAGCTGGAGAAACAGAACATATAGGAGGAGCTGGAGAAACAGAACATTTGGGAGGAGCTGGAGAAACAGAACATATGGGAGGAGCTGGACGAAAAGATACAGCTCCCCCAGCTCCTCCCATCTCTTCAGTGGAAAATGCCACTATTACCCATCCCGGACATCTCCTAGGCAAGAGAGTGTACTAGTTTTTGTTTAAGTTATTTGAAAGTCCATAACTCAAACAAGTGGGAGTACTATAAATTATTCTTCAATTTAAACAGTCAGCATAAATGGGGGGAAATGCAGTGGTTTCGCAAAAACAAAAAATTAAAAGCAGTAAGTACACGATGACACGAACATTCCCAAATCATACTATCTAAATTGATTATGAGACATCAATATGACGTCCACAAGAAACAAATTGAAATGCCCCAACAGACAAGTAAACAATATAAAGCATTGTACCGCAAAAGAGAGTGTCAGAAAACTGGCACTATACGTTTTAGTTTCAGGCTCAAGAAAACAGAAGACGCAGGCAGACAAAGCAAAGGAAGCAACGAGGGCAGGCACTACAACACCGACTAAAAACTGCAACCAGCCTGCTCACACTTGGTGCAACTCAGCCGAAGTCGGGCTCAGTTCACAGGTGGCCTGCCCTCGTTGTTTCTGACTAATCATTGGACATTCTCACACTGAAGCTAGGCATGCTCCTTAAGCAAATTCACCCCACCTGATTTTGATGCCGTCCTTAGTTCAGCGACTCTGTCCTCCCTGCACTTTGTGTAGTCCGTCTGTAGTGTCCGGTCCGTGCCAAGAGAAAGCAGTCTCCCTACGTCTAATCTCCCAATCTCTCGACAATTGCCCTTCCACTGACTCTCGCAGCAACACAAACTGAAGCCCACCAGTTATCTCTGACAATATGTAGTGCGATATGTCCATCTGCATCATTTTGTATTGACAAGTTCGCATCTCCTGCATTTGCCAAGTCATTTGAATGTTGGATACACTCACCGTCTTTCACTGAACCAGCGACCTTCGAAAGGGTGCACAGAGACATTAAAGGACTGGACCCAGCGGACAGCGGAGCAAATTATGTAGCCATACCAGGGCAATCAATGGCCTGGTCGACACAAAATGTGTCTTGGCAAACCCCATCTTCTCTTCATTCCGCCTCTTCCGGCTTCCCAGTGCCAGGGAGCCACAGGACTCTCTGCTCTGCCTCTCTCTGGGCACTCCTCATCCCAGGGGGCATGGGGGGAAGGTTGAAGCGATGGTTTTCTGTAGCGACTTCCCATCCGAAAATATAGTCTCAAGCTGCCTTGGCACCCTCTGGTTAGAGAGACAGTTGATCGATCCTTTGTTGAGGAGGCAGGCGTAAACAGTGTATTATAAACAAGTAAGCGTCCTTTTTAAAATCCACGAGTCTATGCGCGCGCGTGTGCGTGCGTGCGTGCATGTGTGTGTGTATGCGTGCGTGCGCGTGAGTGCGTGTATGAGTGTGTGTGTGCCTGTGTCTGTGTTAGTGCGTGCATGTGTGTGTGTGTGTGTGTGTGTGTGTGTGTGTGTGTGTGTGTGTGTGTGTGTGTGTGTGTGTGTGTGCGTGTGTGTGTGTGTGAGAGAGAGAGAGAAGAGAAAGAATGAAGAGAGAATGAAGAAAGAGAAAATGAGAGAGAGACACAGAGACACAGAGACAGAGATACACAGAGAAACACAGAGAGACCGAGATAGACACAGAGAGAGAGAGAAAGAGAGAGAGGAAGGGAGGGTGAGAGGGATGCAGAGAGAGAGAGAGAGAGAGAGAGAGAGAGAGAGAGAGAGAGAGAGAGAGAGAGAGAGAGAGAGAGAGAGAGAGAGAGAGGGTGAAATCTGCAAATCGCAAAGAAGATGAAGATGGTATGGCTCTAGTTGGTGTGAGTTGTAAGAGCGAAGTGCACAAGTCACAGCGCCAGTGCGTGTGGGCCCGAGAACGTTGGGCCCAGCTTCTTGCCTTGTGCCTTTCCTGTAGTCCTGACGTTCTTTATGGTTAACATCATGGACTGACAACTTGCTTGATAATTGTGTGGATGAGTTTTCGAGAGCTTGTCTGATACTCAAAATGTCAAAGGAAGGCAAACATGTACGCAGGACAATCTCATTTGTTTCAGAGCCTATCTCCCGCGATACGGAACTAATCAAGTGGCACACAGTACAGTCTATTCGCATGGACTTCGGATAAAGGGCCACACTTGTTGACTCGTCCAAGGAATGGGTGCGGGAAAGCAAAGCTGGCGGGCCACACACGCTGATGGGCCACAGCATCCGATTGGCGCAAATAAGTACATAAATAAATGTGAATCCCATCAAAAATACTCTTTTATTCATTAATGCACTTACGCCAATCATACCGTCAGCTTCGCTGTCTTTCCTTCACCCCTCTCCTCGGACGAATCCACCAGTGTGACCCGTTATCGGAAGTCTTTCCCTCCCGCACCTGCAATGCACCAGCACTCGGAAGTTAGTGCCTCGGCAGAACTATAGGACAGACAAGCAGGTGGGACGTCCCCAAAACCGAATGCGGACCTGGAGGACACCAAGGCAGCTACAGAAAAGTGTGTGTCTCTCCCTGCCCAGCTTTGCTCCAACAATTCTCCCCGTCACTGCGTTTGCCTCCACTTGTCCCCAATTTTCGTTGTGCTTGGAGGGAAACAGCGCCGTTGCCATGTTCTGACCAAGACGCCATTTGGGAGGCCATGAAGGCGTCGGGCAGTCAGAGAGGCGCGCCATAAATTATGCAGCAACTTGACTCGCTGTGGAGAGCTTGGGGCTGCTGGAATCAAGTTAATCAATAGAGAGCGCTAGCGAAGGATGGCAGCCTTGCCAGGCAGGGCTGAGCCCATGCAGGCGCGACTCAGCACTGGCAGCCAGCTCCACAGCTGACAGGGACCGCCAGCCGCGGATGAAGATTGCCCCTGAACAATGTAGGTAGCGGATCCCGGCAGAAAGGGAGGCAATCAGAATAAAAGCATTAGGCAGCATTAACTGGAGGCGAAGGCAAAATCTCTCCCGTGCCAGGGGCAGGCATAGCACGTGCTGAAATCTTACACCAGGGCTAGCATTAGATTGGAAAGCGCTCTGCAACGGAATTCTATCTCTAGCGGTCTGGTGCCTGAAATGTCCTAAGAACGGCTTGGCCCTACGACCCGGCAGGAGGAGCCTAGCAGCCCATGGGCCAAGACTTGGCACACATCCCTTGTGTCTCCAGACACCACAGCCAAGCAGATTCAGTCCCTGCCCCCACACTAGCACCGACCCCACAACTTCTACTCTACCCCTGTCCTTCCTTGGCATGGACCCCTCGCAGCCCCCCAGTCCAGTCTGCTTCTCCGCCTGACCTCCACAACGTCCCCCATGCTGGCCCTCCTTGCACGCATCCTGCTGTTTCAGGTGAAACAAGTTGCGCAAACCCTGATAGTTTCGTTCTATCAGTCATGTAACACATACACTCTCACCCACACAGAGACACAAACACGTATTCACTAAAATTATATGCACACCTTTTCGCCTCAGACAGTCGCGGCTTTTCATGATGGTATTATGTAATATGTCCTCACAATTATAGGATTTCAAATTTCACTGACCATTCTGCTGGACAAATGTACAGCGGTAACTAGAATCTGATGAATACACTCCTAAAATTCGTTTGTTTATCCTTCACAGTAACTAATACACATCGGCAGACACCTGTCCAGTCAACCTGATCCCACGACTGATTATTGACTGAATACTTCGTAACAGTAATGTCACATAGTTCCATAGGACCCTGCACTCAGCTACACATGGACACAGTGACAATAAAAAGGCAAGATGCCGATGTGTGATGGTCTCTGCCTATGCATCGATGCCAAATGTTCCAAGCTGACTGCTGCCCCATTCTGCAGTTTTACAATTAAAACAAAAATGATAATATTTTTTCTCGAGCTGTTTTCCATACTGGACCATGTTTACCTTCACGTTTGTAGGAGTCCAACCTCCACGAACTGTACTTGTTGTAAACACATTTCTCAAGCAGCGCTTCACACAATGTTTTCTTCTGGACATCCTCGCTAAAACTGCACAGGGCATGTCGAAAAGGAGGCAGAAAAGAGATAGGAGAGGGCAAGGAAGACAGGGTGGAGCAAGAGTAAGAAGGGCAAACCAGGGCGGGGCAAAATGGGGCAGGACTGGGCAAAGCGGGAAATAGTAAGCTAGGACAGGACAGAGAAAAACAAGTTAGGACAACAGAACAAAATGGGGCAGAACAGATCAAGACGATAGATGAAGACACAGCTGCAAGGCAACTTAGAAAGAGACAGGGCAGAAGAAGGCAGGACAGGACGAGAAGTACAATATAGACAAGGCAGGGCAGGGCAGACAGGGCGAGGCAGGGCAAAGGAAGACAATATAGACACGGCATAGAAAGAAAGACAAGGCGAGACAGAGCACAGGCGGCAGCAAAGGACAAATCCTTTCAGGGGCGCTGACTCACAATGAAGAGCTTGACACCGAGAGGCTCAATGATATCACGCTCGAATCCCCATTCATGCTCAGAGCAGCCGAATCCTCTGAAAGAGAACTCCATGTGGGGAAATCTGGAGTGTTCCAGTCCTCGCCAGATTGTCTGACGGCATTAAGTCGCAGGCTTAGTTCTGCTGAACTCTAGTCATTTAAATCAACATTTGCAGAGGATGAAGAGGAACATCCTAGTCATTCTACCCCCTCCAATGCGAATGATTCGCCCCATTGACAAAGGCAGACTCTCCGTACTGCACGGTATGTGACAGACCACTCACGGAGGACAGGCTTGAACGGAAGACAGAGTGCGGGCGGAAAGTTATTTTATGCGCAGAAAGTACTTTCTGAACCAACAAGCTAAAATACTCTGAAACATGGCGCCTGGACACCTACTCCCCCACCCCCTGTCTCTCCTAGAAGGGAGGGAGAGAAGAAGATAACTCAAGTGAATTTCCTTGCGATGGCAATCTGCTCATTGCAAATATAAACTTAAGTTTAACCATATTTGCTTTGTTGTTAATAGTTGTTACAGCACAATATGATACTACGCTGTCCTTCGGGGGTCGGGGGTAGAGGACGAAGAGAGATAGATAGATAGAGAGAGAAAGAGAAAGAGAGAGAAAGAGAGAGAGAGAGAAAGAGAGAGAGAGAGAGAGAGAGAGAGAGAGAGAGAGAGAGAGAGAAGAGAGAGAGAGAAAGAGAGAGAGATAAAAAGATAGAGAAAGAGAGAGAAAGAGAGAAAGAAAGAAAGAAAGAAAGAAAGAAAGAAAGAAAGAAAGAGAGAGAGAAAGAGAGAAAGAGAGAAAGAGATAAAGAGAGAAAGAGAGAGAAAGAAAGAGAGAAAGAGAGAAAGAGAGAGAGAGAGAGAAAGAGAGAAAGAGAGAGAGAGAAAGAGAGAAAGAGAGAGAGAAAGAGAAAGAGAAAGAGAGAGAGAAAGAGAGAGAAAAGAGAGAGAGAAAGAAAGAGAGGAAAAGAGAGGAGAGAGAGAGAGAAGAGAGGAAAAGAGAGGAGAGAGGGCGAGAGCGAGAGAGAGAGAGAGAGAGAGAGAGAGAGAGAGAGAGAGAGAGAGAGAGAGAGAGAGAGACATTTTATTTCGGCCGACGACCTATCATGGTTATAATGAACAACTATCAGATTAAAACATTCAGATATTCATACGTACACTAAACAACGCAGGTATGGGTACCATGGTTGATCAATGCTTCACACTGCATCACCAACAATTATATAAATGCTGCATGTCTACGGCAAATTGTGGAGAGAGACACAAAGAGAGAAAGAGAGAGAGAGAGAGAGAGAGAGAGAGAGAGAGACAAAGAGAGAGAGACAGAGAGAGAGAGACAGAGAGAGAGAGAGAGTCATTTTATTTCGGCCAACGACCTATCATGGTTATAATGAACAACTATCAGGTTAAAACATTCAGATATTCATACGTACACAAAACAACGCAGGTATGGGTACCATGGTTGATCAATGCTTCACACTGCATCACCAACAATTATATAAATGCTGCATGTCTACGGCAAATTGTGGAGAGAGACACAAAGAGAGAGAGAGAGAGGAGAGAGAGAGAGAGAGAGAGAGAGAGAGAGAGAGAGAGAGAGACACAGACAGAGAGAGAGAGAGAGAGAGACAGAGACAGAGACAGAGACAGAGACAGACAGACAGACAGACAGACAGACAGACAGACAGACAGACAGACAGACAGACAGACAGACAGACAGACAGACAGACGGACGGACAGACGGACGGACGGACGGACGAACGGACAAGCAGAAAAAAGGCGGAGGGGTTGGAGGGAAGCGGGTGGAAGGTGGATCGCTATGAGAATAGCAGGGCTTGAACAGAGCGGCAACGCAATGGGCCAGTGGGTGTGGACGGAACGGGGGGAGGGAAGACACGCAAAGGGGGAGGGGCGTGTTAAGAAGAGGACAGTTGGAGGGGACCACATTTCACATCTCCCCACAGCATGATTCAGGCCCTGCCACGCCACATCGATCCCCCGCAAGTTAGAGAAGCGCTGTTTCTTCACGCGCGATGGCTGTTGGTTTGCAGTCAGCAAGAAGATTGTCTCCTTGCGATGCTCCTCTCCGATGGCGCTCCCTCCTTTATTCGGACGTAAAATTGTGCGCTTTACTCTCCAATCGAGCACACATATTCTCTAATGAATAAAAGCAGTGCCGTTACTGCGGTTCCATTCAGCCATGAAACCAGTGGAAGCAAGCCCGTTTACACGAGTGTGGGGCTGCGTATGCGCGCATGCGCGCGGACGTGTGTATGGTTGAAGAGTGTGTTGGCTGTGAGTGTGTGTGTGTGTGTGTGTGTGTGTGTGTGTGTGTGTGTGTGTGTGTGTGTGTGTGTGTGTGTGTGTGTGTGTGTGTGTGTGTGTGTGTGTGTGTGTGTGTGTGTGTGCATGCGTGCTCGAATGTGTCGTTTCGTTTAAATTTTTATTTTGAGCTGCAACCCCCAAAAAACACTTCCTGAAGACAATGGGGATATTCAGTCGGTCGGTCGTCCGACTTGCCTGCTCGTCTGTCTGTTTCACAAAAGTGCAGTTGCACAGGACACTTTTCAACCACTCTTGAGTGGCCGTCCAAAGTTTTCAACAAAAAAACATGCATCTCTTCTCTTCTTTTTTTCGGTTGTCCCATGTTTCAAGGATGACCGGTTCAGCTCCCAACCCTACTTGACCGGATATTCACAGTCGCTAGGTAATAAGCTAGACATGTCTTACACTAAGCCCCATGTACACATGCACTCCTCTCTTACGCCCATTCCCCTGTTTAATTCCAGCGCTTTCGTGTAGTTATAGTTCATGGGTCGTGTTCCTTACGTGAGGCCTGCATTTGAGAATAGCGGCCTTATTTCACACTCTACTCAGATAGCCAGCCAGTCGGCCAATGAGTATGTCAATTATTCTGGCAGTCAGCCAGTGAAACTGTCTTTCAGTAGATGCGTCAGTCAGACACAGGCAATCAGGCGTTCGGTCAATCAGTCGGGGAGGATGTAAGATACTCGGCAATGCTGCGAGATGGGGAGTTAATTTGTCTCACTCCACTCCACTCTAGCGCGCAGTTCTTTGCAATAGTGCAGAGAACCTGATGTCCGACCTCGGCAAGACACTGTCTGTCCCGCAATGTGACCAGGACTTTCCCAAGTCGAAAAGAGTGGTGTGAATGACAGTCTGAGAATGATGATGATGATGATGATGGATGATGATGACGACGAAGCAAACTGACACACAACCACACTTTTAACAGACACCTTTAAAAAACGAGCACAATGGCAAAATGGAAAGCACTGGATCCAGATCATTTCCAATCCTTCTCGCTGAAACGGCTGACGTCGCTTCATGAGATACTAGTTCTACAGCTTCAGAAGATCCACGACACCAGGTGCGATGCCCTCGTGGCTGGTGACACAGAAAACAATTCATTACGAAAGATCGCGAGGAAACCCCAGTACCCATGATATTACCGGCCAGTCAGGGACTACAACCACCGACCTACCGACCCTATTTCATTTTGCGATGTCACCGTAACCAGAACTTTTTCCCAACGGATACTGGAGGCCCTCCATCTCCAGGACAGCTTAGGTCACACAGAAAAAGGTGGAAGCATCCAAGACAAACGGGCAACCTCCCCCACAACCAATGGGAGGCGATTGGCTGACACTGAAATCAACCGTGGCGTCTTCCAGGGAGCTGCACTCTCTCTACTGCCGTTCTGTATAGCACTCTGTCTTCTCAATAAGTTTATCGAAAAATCACTGCTGATATACAAACTGAAATGAATACAGCAAATACATCACCTTCTCTACGTGATTATCTCAAACTATAGGGCAGGAACAAACATGAAATCAACTCGCGAACAAACACTGTACAGAATCAAAAGAGCGGAGAGAGTTTGGGACTAGAATTAGAAAATGTCATTGAGACAGATTAAGTCAGAACACTTTGGAACTGCGAGATAAGAACAGTTCTTGTGATCTCGACATGGAGGTCCGAACTCAGCGTACTCAATTAAAAATAAACGAAAACAAAAAACCCAAACATAATTGACAAAGCAATCCCGACTGACAAGAACGTCAAAATGAAACAAAAGGAGAAGATGGAAAAGTACCAGGACCCCTGACTTGAAATACAGAAACTGTGGAGTGAGAAGGTACACAATATATTAGTAGTCATCAGAACCCTGGGAAGCCACACACATGGACTCCCACCACATCCTGAGAAAGTATGAGCCTGCTACAAACCAGGTCTCCTTCGCAGTTCCACATCCTCCGCAAACGGGTGGACGTCACAAAAACCTGGAAAGACTTATAGAACAGAGCACAAAACATAATCGACCAACAGATGAGTTGCGTTGAAAGATAATCATTATGCACCCACTTCTAACAATCTTTGTTATTATTTTTCCAATAGGAGGATTCCTCTCGGACAGTTTCAACCTAGATCGCCGCTGTACATCGCCCACTTACCAGTTTAACTCATCAGTAGGAAAGGTAATGCTGGTGAAGCACCTTCTTTCACTCTAATCTTGCCAAAACCAGCACAGAAAAACAGTCGGACGCCGAATCAACAGATACCCACTTGCGATTTCTCTCTGTCCCACTCCGGCACTTCAATGCTGCCCCAGGATGAAATTCTAGGAGCAGAGTAGCTTCGAACACCGCACCCGCCAACCGCGAAACGACTGCAGATGAAGCAGTAACGACTGCAGATGAGCCCAGTAACTACTGGACTAGAATCCCGCGAAAAGAAACGCTTCACCATGGGATGAGGCCAACCTCCCTTAGGCAGGAAGGCCGGGGGGTGAGGCCATCTACAAAAGGCAGACTGAGGTCGGTACGGCAGGAGGAGAACGACGGGACGGGACAGACAAAATAGCGGCAAAGCGAAATCTTTTCTCAGTGCCGTGCCCAGGCGAGGCGAGGACAGGGTGGGTATGTTGGCCGCTCCGCCCTGGCAAGCCAATGCACTGTCATCCCCCCAACTATCCACCCCTTCCATCCCCGTGACCCCTCCTGTTCCCCCCTACCCGATTCCGACCACTGGGAGACACGGGAGTGAGGCGGGGGTGGAAGAGAGTCCTCTCCGGACCAACCGCGATTCAATTTCCCTGAGCAAACCTTGTTGCAAATGATCGGCTGAGTGCCTGTTAACGTGGAGCAGGGCAAGAGTGAGTGGGGGTGGGAAGATGGAGGGTGGGTGGAGGGGGTTAAAGGTGGGGCTGGGGAGTTTTGAGTGGGAGAGAGGAAAACAGCTGATGTGTCTTGCATAACCCGGGAGTGGCAATAAGAATGGCTAGGGGTGGCAATGGAGGTGGGGGGTGGACTTGTGGGGTGGAAATTACCCAGTGTATCAATAAGGTAAGCAAGTATAAAGGGGGGAATTAGCAGATGTGGACGTTGCTTTTGTATGAATGGGGTTACACTTCCATGAATGTGCGTCGTTGATGTGTCCAACGAAGACAGGGTATCGATGTTCCATAGTGGTTGCGACGAGCAGGAGCAGATGTACGAGGAGAAGAAGCAGGAGCGAGTGGTGTTCCTCCTCCTGCTCCTGCTCCTTCTCCTCGTGCATCTGCTCCTGCTTGTGCCCCTGCTCCTCCGTCGCAACCACACTGGAAGATCGCAGGAGCAGAAGGAGTAGCAGCAGGAAGAGGAGCATCAGGAGGGGGAGGAGCAGGAGCAGAAGAAGTAGCTGGAGCAGGAGAAGCAGGTGCAGGAGGAGCAGGAGCAGGAGCATAAGCAGGAGGAGTAGCAGGGGCAGAGGTAGGAGGAGCCGGAGTAGTAGGAGCAGGAGCAGAAGCAGGAGAAGCATGAGGAGGAGGAGCAGAAGCAGCAGAAGTAAGAGCAGGAAGAGGAGGAGGACAAGCAGGAGGAGGAGAGGCAGGAGGAGCAGGAGGAAGACGGGAGAGGAGGAGGAAGAGGAGGAGGAAGACGGAGGAGGAAGACGGAAAAGAGGAACAGCAGCAGATGAAGCAAGAGCAGGAGAAGCAGTAGAAGGAGGAACAGCGGCAGCAGCTACAGCAAAAATGAGCAGCGAGAGCTGTGTTGTAATAAGCTAAGTTGATACTGCCTTGATAGAAGATAAGCCTAATACATGACACACGACGACTGCTCTTAAGTTCCTGCTGATGAAAACGTTTCCTAACAACCACCTCCCCATAAGCCATTTCCAGTCTAATTATCATCAACTTTCCAAGCAAATTAAACGAGAGACCACAAACTCAGTGAGACCCTAGCGATAATGTGCGACGCCGGGAACAAACAATCAACAGCCCGAAGAAAGAAGTCAATAACTGACTGAAACTGATATGACCAGGTGTGGACTTGATGGAGATGAGGCTGTGGGACGCGACAGGTGAGCGGCATCTCCAGTCGACGGCAATCAGAGCAGGTGAGGGACGGCGTCCCCTATGGTGGTACAGCACGCCATGAGGCTATGCTCCCACACTGCCCACACCGCCATTCTGTTAACACACCCACGTCTGGTGGAAGGCACCCCACTCCATACCGACCACTTCCGAGCTGCCGCCAGACTCCCGAACACTTGGAATCCAGTAAGCCGCCCCCAAGAGACCGGTAAGTTTTAGCTACATTATTGTGTTGATAGAGTCTCTAGACCCACATATTTTACTAAATGTACGCAATAAAAGCAATTGTGTGGGAAGTGTGCACCTCAATACGACCTTTGCGTGCATGCATGCACACGCACATGTAAAAATACCGAAGCTCATAAAATCGTTCTAAGACTGAAGACCTACAACAGACAACATCATAAAAATTGCAGAGATTTCAAATTCCAGTGTACGTTTGTATGCATTACCGGACACGAAGAAGACACAATATCTCATACGCGTGAGAACCCATTGGACAAGCCCAGAGAGATTGAGGTCACTGAAAG
Organism: Theodoxus fluviatilis; assembly: GCA_034096865.1. NCBI lineage: Eukaryota > Metazoa > Mollusca > Gastropoda > Cycloneritida > Neritidae > Theodoxus > Theodoxus fluviatilis. Next base: position 111,553 of record JAWQFJ010001467.1, on the reverse strand, counting down.
AGCAAAACAAGTCAAACACTCTCGCCCATGAGACCTTTGCCTTGCATCCACAATTGTCATTGTGGAAACAAAGTTACATTGACATCGTATGTGTTGTGTAAAGCACACTAATTTTTAATCGGTATATTTTCATCCAGGTCAGCCAAGCCATGTTAGAGTAAAATAAACACTTTTTTCTAGTTGACTTCATGAGAAATCATCATGCCTGGTCATCCAGCTATTCTTATCTTTTAAGCATCATCTCAATTCCCTGGGAAGTAAACACATTTCTTATCGTCCCGCTTAACTACTCGCACTTGAACTGTATCCATCCCAAGTCAGACTAAAGTCACGGACGTCGACACCGAGGTGGAGCCAGAGTCCATTGGCAAATGTCCACTGGCGAGAGTGGTGTGCCCCTACCTAACTCCCCTGGGGGTGCAGGCATGAGAGTGGGGAAGGGTGGCCCACTATACTCCACTCTCTCAACAAGACTTCAGGACCTGGGCCTTGCCCTGGGTACCCTCAACCTCACGCTATCAGCAGTTTGGTTTCTTTACCATTCGTCCTATTACTGAGTCACATCTGACAGATCTCAGTCTGAAATACTTGTATGTCCTCAGCGCAATTTAGGACTTGCAATTAATGAAAATGGCATTAACGATTGCTTTTTACCACATAAGACGTTCCCGACTGCGACCAAATGCATATGTCTCAAATTCACGCACGCACATAGTCGCCAAGTCTGAGAAAAATGTGTGGTTAATTACAATATTAGAATATCAAACTGTAGTCATGTTCTAATAGCAGGCAGCCATTGACCCTTGACCCTTTTTTCATATCAGAACCACTTCACCACTCGATGACAAGGCGTTCCATTGACCAAACCACGTTGTGCTAACAACGCCATGGCGCAAATTCGAGTTTTGGAGAGAACTCAATTCAAGCCACCCGTGCCAGGATTTAGACAATGCCCGTCAAAATGAACATGACCGATGCAAGCTCGTGTTACTTCTCCAAGTCCATGGCAAAGGCCACTGTCGCCAGACAAGGGCAGGCCTGGCACAGGCTGTTTGCCCAGATGGCGCCTCTAGCCTGGCTGAGTGGCTAAATTCCCCCACCCCCACCCCGCCCTCGCCTCCTCCCTTCCCCTCCCCTCTCCTCCCTTCCCCCTCAATTCAGCATCTCATCCAATCTGGCAAATATAATGGATGGAAGCAGAACGGTTGATATTTTCATCGCGAACTATTCATGAAATCTTCAGGGGTAATAGGAGACTGAATGAATCATACAATGCTTTGAAGGTTGAGTTCTGAGTGGCCTTGGCAATGCGTTAGGCCCCACAACATTTTGAGTTAATACAGGCATCGACTTGCATTTTATGCCACCAGTTTTAGCACACTCTTGGCGCAACTAGCCATGTCATTCCTCTTCCCCCATTTTAGTCAGTGAATTTCTCAAGGAAACAAGCAGCACACGCGCGCGCGTGGACGCTTCCATTCTCACCCACACTTTCTCTTCTGTCTCCAACCAATGCTTCCCTTCCTTCCCCAACCACTCTTACATGTTCATCATCTACCACTCCAACACCTCTATCCCCAACCACTACTACGATTCTACATTCAAGCACTCCAACATTTCAATCCTCAACCAACCCTACATTTCTATCCCCAATGCCTCCATTCCCAACATCTCAAACTTCTTCATTCATTCCTACTTCATCCACCTGCACAGTTTGTAAGCACCGTCACACACTCTTCACAAGTCACTGCCGATGCAGTCCAATGTTCAGTCCTAAACAGCCCCGTGGTCGAGCATCGGCAACGCCAATGCAACACAGTTTTTTCCCAGCCCGCTACAGAGCGCGAGGTATTATTACAATTGCGACCATTAACTGGAATCCTGTGGCAGTGTCATCGGTGTCGACTGCCGCGCCAGCAGCGATACCTTGGCCTGCCCTTTGACCTTTTCAGGACATTGATCATCGCCTGGTGATGCCCTCACCTTCCTGCAGCGTGGAATAGTGCCGTAGTTGTCTCCCCAGTCCGTCCAGTGACTTAGTGACTGCGCATAAGAACTTGCGAACGGATACACACATAAGCATGCACACACACACACACACACACACACACACACACAACACACACACACACACACACACACACACACACATACATCAATATTCGGTTGCAAACATGCAGGCATAAGCTAGCAAAAATCCCAGAAAAACAAAAGCTAGCATTTGTTCCTGTGCATGATAAACCAGGCTCAAGTAGTTGGAACAGCGTTGCAGCATCACCCACTGAGTTAAGGCGTCGTGGGGTGAGGGGTGTGGGAAGAAGTCACATGTGTCCTTTGCCGTAGACAAAAATAAATACACTCAATCACGTTTGCTGTTTCCCTGAAATTTGCATGAATTTGCATGCACTGGATAATTTCACGGTTGAAATGTCTGGTTTATTGTTTTCATTTCTGACACCTACTCTGGTTTTCTCATGTACAATCGCACTCATCTTCAACGCATGAGGTGAAAATTTCCTTCTTGTCTGGACTGCCCCCTGCTGACCAGTCCCCACGGCAGTGGGTGCGCGCGCGGCACTGCAGGCAGCGCGGCGTTACGTGTTTGCTGCCTGCAGCTTGCATGAGCAAACCACAACACTGCAGTTCCCGGTCGAATAGAAAATCAACTAAAACATGAATTACTCATGAGGCAGGGAGCCACAAAGCTTTGAAGAAAAGGGCAACGCAAGCTGCTTGCGAGGAGGAAGGGAAGGAGAGGGGGGGGAGGGGGGGAAGGGGGGGGGGTGGGGGGGGAGGGGGGGAAGGAGGGGAGGGGAGAAGAAAAGAGAGGAGGCAAAAAGCGAGGAGTTCAAGTAAGCGAGATTCCTAACAGATCGCCAGCCTGAGAGAGAGAGAGAGAGAGAGAGAGAGAGAGAGAGAGAGAGAGAGAGAGAGAGAGAGAGGCAGAGGCAGAGGCAGAGGCAGATGCAGAGGCAGAGGCAGAGGCAGAGGCAGGCAGGCAGGCAGGCAGGCAGACAGTTGAGCTGCAGCATCAGTAGCGTTCTGCTATTGAGATATTTTGGGCTGACGCACGCTGGAAGTCACAAAATCGGACAGTTTCTATTACGCTCCACACGCGCGGTGAAACCTGGTAGCATCGCTTGCAACACGAAGTGCAGTGTGAAAAGTGCTAGTTTGGAACGGTTGGAATTGCCTCGTGCGCAAAACACTTTACCATCAGAACCCTGCTGCGTGTTATTCCATGATCCTTCATTTCCTGTTGTTTTTCTTCCCTTGACACATGATAAACAATGCCTTCTTTTTCGCCACATTTTCTCAAAAGTACTGGCCTCCATGAAAATCAGCTCAAATCACATGTATCACTGCCAGAGCCGTTCACTTCTCTGTGGCTACACTCATCGGGACTGGAAGAAGGATTTGTAGAAGTCATAGCACCAGGACGGAGGCGAGTCAGCGAGGTGCTTCGTGACCCTCACCACAAAATGAGGCATTCGGCACTTCCTTATCGTTTCCTTTACATCATCAAATAACAGAGAGAATGGTAGAGAACTTTCTAATGGTGCAAATATAATCAACATTGAATTTCGAACAATGATTGAATATGCCTGATTGAACATATGCCTGGTACTTTAAGCAATGGACATAGGGCCCGTATTCACAACAGCGATTTATCTTTTTAACACTCGATTTATCCCCTAGCCCCGCGTTATCTTCATCGGTTAGATAAGGTACGCTGGTCAGAGGATTCTAGGTCGCGCTTTGCTATGTACTGGTTTTCAGCCAAGGGAGAGCGGAACAGGCAGTTGGAATCGTCTGAGTTTAGAGATAAATCGAGGTTATCATAAATCGCCGATAAATCGCCGTTGTGAATACGGGCCAAGAATGGTTGGACGTTTTCTTTTCCTTCATAACCGAGGTGTCCAAGCAGATTCAACGGGTAGTCTCACGAGTCGTTTCGTCGCAGCATGATTCGTGCAAGCACATAAAGTACGTGCAGTTGCATGAAGACACGATGAACACGTCACAGCACAAAGGGCGAAGGCACTACAGCACAAAGATAAGGGGATAAGACTCAAGTAAAGAAAAGCAGAAACCCACACATCGTGTCCCATCTACATCTACATGTACATGTATACCACTGCTGTGAGACGACAACTGCAAATAAAGGCTAAGTAATTAACATATGCACGAAAATCGAGCTCTACTGCACTTACGAAAGCATTCACAGCCATGCAGAAACCCTGCTAAAAAGAAAGAGCATCCTGTCATTAGAGACCCGTCCCTATAAGTTTGCTTCATGATCACGATAAAGTTTCCTTAGGAGAGGAACACTCGCATTCAGCCACTAGACTGAGTTATGACTGAGAAAGGAGTCTAATGACAGAGCGAGGGATTGTGGGGTGGGGAATGGAGAGGGGGGGGGGGGGGGGGGGATGGGGGGAGGCATCGGCTCTCATGCATTTGCTTCCGATCAGTTCCACCCACGGCTTCTCCTCTAAAATGCCTCGCCCAGCAGGCAGCACCCCTGGGGTCAACCAGCCCGCCCCAGCTCTCGCATTCCAGGGCGCAGTCCAGGTGAAAACCCAACTGTGTCACAGCCAGGCCCAGCCCAGGACGGGTGTCTATGTATGTGTTTTTTCTCACAGGAGATCTCGTAGAGTCGACTGCCCTCAGCCGTGAAGTGGTGACCACTTCAGGGAGTATCTTCCTCCACGGTGATCCGTGTCCACGTGTGAGTTGAGGGTGTGAAACAAATCACAAAGTCTCACGTTTATTCCTCCTCTAAGTGCACTCCAGTAGCGCCGTGCGTCAGATACTACGTTAACAAAGGATGACCACTTACGGCGAAATGCATGCGTTTGCACGATTACAAAGGCAAATGGTATTAGCTAATGATGAGGTTCCCGTGAACTGGGAACGCTGTTTAAAAAATCACCTTTGTACAAGTCTTACCTCAAACTATCCACCATCTTAGTTGAGAAATTCAGGCAAAAGAAGAAAGGAGAACAGGCGGCGTTCGTTCCTATTGTCCGCTCGATAGAAAGCAACACGACTTGCTGAGAGTTGCCGCAAAAACTACGCGATAAACTACAGGAAGAGCCTGCTGCAAATGTGATCTAAACTGCTACTGCAAACAACTTGGTGACGTAAGTTACTAAATAACAGTGACTACTCGCCCCTGCAGCACAGGTAGAGTAGGTCGAGTTCTTCGTACGTTTCATTTCGAACTGTCTCCTTTCAGCCAGTGCCGCGGACGCAAAGAGCCAAGCCACTCGAGGGGCGATGACCGCGCATCATGCCTGAGTAGTCCTGCTAGTGAGAACAGTAGACGCCGTCTCCGCTAAACCAAACGCTGCCCTGCTGCCCTGTGGAGGAGATCAGTGCGAAGACAAAGGCAGGGCTGTCCCTGGCCTGCAGGGGCGTGGTCAGACAGGAAAAGGACCACTCGGGCCTGGTCGCCCTCACCAGGAGACCCAGTGTATCCTGGTGTTTCCCCCGGCTCTACTAATTGCAGAGGCCAGGCCCGAGTTCGTGATTCACGACTCCATGATGGCAGCGGTCACGAGGCGAATCCCATGGGGATTGAGCACGGCTGGACGAGGTTAGGGTGGAGCTATCCTCCCTAATTGCCCACCAGGTGGCGTGCTGGTCAGCACTTGACCCCCTCGTTTCCCTTTTAGGTGACAGCAGGGTGTTCTCGCCTTTCCCCTCTTCTAGAATTTCCAATGCGCACAGCAAATGCGCCTCAAAACGAGGACACAAGCAGCTCGGTGGAAGGGCGGTCCGCTATGATCTACTTACTCCGAGTACTCTACTCTTCTGGCTGTTTATCATCAGAATCGATTGCCTTGCTGAAGAAAATCGAAGCTGTTATAACGTCTGTCTTTATTGTCTAATGTACAAGTTCGTATATTCCAAATTCCATGTAGGGATTTTCGCCCCCGCTTGCCACAAGAGCAGCGCCCCTGTATGTGGCAAGTAGCGGTGGTCACAACCGAAGATCAAAGATCGCTCCCAGGATGCCCAGGCGACAGTCCAGGACGCTAACAACTGGGTCACGACGGACACGTCCATGTTTACAGAGTCCTGTCATGTCCGATCAGACCCACCAATCGCTGTGGTTCATGGCTTGGGATGCGGTGAGCACCAGTTCCACGTCGATGCACAGTGAGAGTGTGAAATGCACACAATTCTGACGTACACAACGTGCGAGGTAACTCTCGGCATAGCTAATTTTCAACAAACATTTAAACTCAGCACGTTCATGCAAATCTTTTGCTTAAGTACATAATACGAATCTTATGCAAACTTTCAACCTCATGTCACTGTGCCTTCACACAAAGGTTCCGTCCGCCTTCAGACACAGAAACACTTGCATTTTCAAGCACCGTTACAGCACATTTCATGAAACTCTCAGACGTTCCACCTTAGAACGATGTTCGACACTGATTACCTTAACAACCAATGTGTGGGCAGAAAATTCCGTCACGCTTCATCACTAGGGCACTTTGTCGTTCAAAAGGAAATCGCCAGGATGACAACAGCACCCACCCACGTGCGCGCTCGATGTCAGAATGCCGCTGACAGCGTAGAGACGCTACCCATGTTTTTAGCAGGTGCAGACAGCTGTCCGTGTCAACACGGTCACCATGAGTGACACATTGTGAGGTATCCAGATCATCTGTTCGAGCACTAAAGGCCTACAGTAAACAATTCATGATGTTTCACATCCGCAGCGTGCCGTTAAAAAAAAGCTAAAGATCTCCCCAGGCACCCCATAATGTAGCCATTCTGAACACAGAGATATTCCCTATAGTCTCAGCCACGCTGAATGTAATGTAGCTTGGCGAGAACAAGGAGGAAATATCATGTGAACTCGAGCTTTGCAAATCACACTGTGCGAACTGAAAACAAGCTTTGTATTTCCCGCATTGAAAAAAGTATGAAGCCGCGTTCATGTGAGTTTTTGTGCGTGCGTATGTGTGTATGTGTGTGTGCGTGCGTGCGTGCGTGTGTGTGTGCGTGCGTGCTTGCGTGCGTGCGTGTGTGTGTGCGTGCGTGCGTGCGTGCGTGAGTGCGTGCGTGAGTGTGTGTGCTTGTGTGTGCGTTTGTGCGTGTTTGCGTGCGTGCGTGAGTGCGTGCGTGAGTGTGTGTGCCTGTGTGTGCGTGTGCGTGCGTGTGCGTACGTGCGTGTGTGAGTGTGCGTGTGTGTGTGTGTGTGCGTGCGTGCGTACGTGTGTGCGTGCGTGCGTGCGTGCATGCGTGTGTGCGTGCGTGCGTGTGTGTGTGCGTCTGTGTGCATGTGTGTGCTTGCGTGTGTGTGCGTGTGTATGAGTGCGTGTGCGTGCGTGCGTGTGTATTTGCGTGCGTGCGTACGTGTGTGTGTACGTGCGAGGGTGAGAGAGAATGTGTGTGTGTGTGTGTGTGTGCGCGTGTGCGTGCGCGCGCGTGATTTGCCTCGCCCTCCAAGTAAGAGTGGCTTCACTCGGGTTACCCTCAAGGACAGCGTGGATGTGGAGGCCCCTGGACTACAGCCAGTCCAGCAAGCTCGAGGTGACCACGCTCTGTGCGACTTCCGTCACGTTACAGGTGCACCGATAGAAAACCAGGATGCAGCATGATGGTTGAAGCAATTTAAAATCATTCAGTAACTGAACTAAGATTGAAGTGTCTATAATTTTTCAGGACCGCTAATGACGATGAGCCAACTTTAAAACTGCCGATAAAAGCTTTCATGCTGCACTTGTTTTAACTCCTTCAGCAATATATCAGAGGTTAATATTACTTTAAAACATCCACTAACACAAGTGCTACCGCAAAGAATACAGCAGCATCTTAACAGTAACACCCATCCACCCCACCCCCAACCTTCTCCCCATCTCTCTCTCTCTCTCTCTCTCTCTCTCTCTCTCTCNNNGTGCATTATCAAAAAACGAAAGAAATATATTGACATTAAACATTGAACTGCATGCTGACCCATTTTCCCTGCCTTACGAGGTAAAGGCGCTCTTTTCATATTTCGACTTTCTACCAATTGATGGGTGCTTCAACCGCACACATCTACCCGCTGGTCATTGGACTACTTTCTTATCACGCCAGCGCCGCCTCATCTTCCTGAGGAGCATGCAACCAGGCGGCGGATTATTGCACCAAAGTTAGCTTTCACAATGTTCCAGCTCAAACTTCGCAAAACACCAAAGGGGTATCGCCTATTTCAGTTTTTTAGAAGCGTTTTCAGTGTTCAATATACACTTTTCTAAAAAGAAAAGTTCAGACCGACCGACAGACCCTGTTTTTCTCCTTTTTCTTGCCATATTACCTTAAACCACAACTTTTCTCTCCTTGGCATCTATTCGTGAACATGACTACTTACCTAGCGGTAAGCTTTCTAAAAATGGAACAAAGTTTTGGCTGTTTGTTTAAGACGGAGACAGGTTAAAAGGAAGACAAGCAGAAAGGATATCAGGCAATTAAAAGGCGCATATGTTTGACCACGGACGTTTATCACGAACAGAAGTCCGTGCAGTGACTAAACAGTCTTTGTCAGGTGCAAGATGCAAAAACAGGCCTGTACTTATAGTAGTGGCTAGTAAAAGTGCGTGGACTGGACAGTCCTTGAGATAACACGTGACGTGCAGGGCAAGACACGCTCCACGCACGGAGACGTTCTCCAACAACTGCCAGAAAAGACGTCAGGGACTTGTCACGTGCCGTACTGTTTTCCCCTAAAACTTTGCATGTGTAGTTTGTGTGAGCAAAAGTGAAGAAATGTGTAGTTTTGTAACTGAATGTGTAGAATTTCCGGGGTCGGCTCTCTATTGCGGGGGGGGGGGGGGGGGGGGGGGGGGGGGGGGGGGGGGCGCGCTATTGCTTTTTTTTGGTCAAAAGTTCTTAAGACCATTTTGATTCTTTTCTCCTAAAACGCAAAAAAAAACACATAATTTTTGTTACTTTTTTTTAAACTTTGACATTTTTTCGTTTTTTTTTTCTATTGCGGGGGATCGCTATTGCGGGATTTTTTGGGTCAAAAGTTCTTAATTCCATTTTGATTCTTTTGTCCTAAAACGCCTAAAAAAACCATAACATTTTTGTTACTTAAATTTTTTTTCGGGTTTTACTGATAGCGCTCAGCCTAGGCCGCACCCACCACCCCACCTGACTGACTTAGCCTGTCCGGGGAGTTTCACCTAAACCCGGACGCATTACTTTTTGTCACTTTTGTGTCCAACATCAGCGTCGGGCCCTGGACAGACCTGGGTACCCCAAATTTTGCCTCAGCTTACTCACTGGTTCAGATAAGCGTATTTTTATAAAACTGTGCATATTTTTTGCGCTGACCGACAATTGCAAAAATGCAGCTTTTGGTTTGCATACAAAGAGGCAATGCAAGTGAAGAGTTACCTCCCCCTTGACCGCTAAATCCGGCTGCTTAGTTGAAGCGAAACTATGGGAGAGAGAGAGGGAGGGAGAGAGATAGGGAGGGAGAGAGAGAGAGAGAGAGAGAGAGAGAGAGAGAGAGAGAGAGAGAGAGAGAGAGAGAGAGAGAGAGAGAGAAGAGAAAGAGAGAGAGAGAGAGAGAGGGGGGGGAGGGATAGAGAGAGAGAGAGAGAGAGAGAGAGAGAGAGAGAGAGAGAGAGAGAGAGAGAGAGAGAGAGAGAGAGAGGGAGAGAGAGAGGGGAGATAGAGAGAGGGAGAGGGAGAGAGGGAGAGGGAGAGAGAGAGAGGGAGAGGGAGAGGGAGAGAGAGAGAGGGGGGGGAGAGAGAGAGAGAGAGAGGGAGAGAGAGAGAGAGAGAGAGAGAGAGAGAGAGAGAGAGAGAGAGAGAGAGAGAGAGAGAGAGAGAGAGAGAGAGAGAGTTGGAGAGAGAGAGTGACAGAGAGAGAGAGAGAGAGAGAGAGACAGAGAGAGAGAGAGAGAGAGAGAGAGAGAGAGAGAGAGAGAGAGAGAGAGAGAGAGACACACACACACACACAGAGAGAGACACGCACCAAGCAATGCTCCTCCCTGCAAATGTTATTTTAACGATTGCCTGACCCACTTCTTACTCCAGTATCATGTAGAAGCGCGGCTACACTAAACAGCCCTGGGAACGGCCGTGCGCTGTGGGATGCCTAGGTGACCAGTGTCCTCCTGTAGAGATACATAGTTTCGCTTCAACAGCCCGATTCAGCGCAGTCTGGACGGCCGTGGCACACAGGTTGGCAGTAAAACATGGGTTGGAAAAAAATCTGTCAAGCGAGATGATAAAAATTGCGGATTGTGATATGCGTAGCCGAAACAATACCGTTTGCGTAGGAAACAATAGACTTGCGTAGTTGCGTAGTATAGTATGCAAATGCGTAGTTTACTACGCTCAATGCGTAGAGTAAACAGGTCTTCACTTGCCACGTACTTTCATTGCCTTCTCTAGCGTTACACAAGCACAAAAATATTATATATAAGAGTTACAACTTGCAGTTTTCTCTGGAATTTATATTCTTAAAAAGCTTATCAACTGGGTGGTTGAAAATATAATTTTGTCTGTCTTTTTTATACATTAGCCTGGTTTTGTCATGCACAGTCACGTGAATGGAGGCCAAGGGAACAAAGAGTTTTAATAGGGCGATTTCTCTCGGCAGGCGCAGGGTAGCTATCAGCACCTCAGGGAGGCTTAGGCACGCTATATCACACAGACAGACGGACTAGTGGCCACGCTTGACTAAAAAGGAGCGGGGAAACTCCAGTCAAGTCACACACAGGAAATTCCTCTCCCGCCAGTCACAGGTGCAGCTCACTCATAAAAACACGGCAGAGCGGTGAGAGCGGAAAGAGCAGCCACATAGAGACACCATCCCTCAGAAATGCTCCTGGAGAAAGCCGAGCTCCCTGCCCTGCCACCCCGTCCCAGTCTCCCTGCCCTGCCACCCTGTCCCAGTCTCCCTGCCCTGCCACCCTGTCCCAGTCTCCCTGTCCTGCCACCCCGTCCCAGTCTCCCTGTCCTGCCACCCCGTCCCAGTCTCCCTGTCCTGCCACCCCGTCCCAGTCTCCCTGCCCTGCCACCCCGTCCCAGTCTCCCTGCCCTGCCACCCCGTCCCAGTCTCCCTGCCCTGCCACCCCGTCCCAGTCTCCCTGTCCTGCCACCCCGTCCCAGTCTCCCTGCCCTGCCACTCGTCCCAGTCTCCCTGTTCTGCCACCCCGTCCCAGTCTCCCTGCCCTGCCACCCCGTCCCAGTCTCCCTGCCCTGCCACCCCGTCCCAGTCTCCCTGTCCTGCCACCCCGTCCCAGTCTCCCTGCCCTGCCACCCCGTCCCAGTCTCCCTGTCCTGCCACCCCGTCCCAGTCTCCCTGTCCTGCCACCCCGTCCCAGTCTCCCTGCCCTGCCACCCCGTCCCAGTCTCCCTGCCCTGCCACCCCGTCCCAGTCTCCCTGCCCTGCCACCCCGTCCCAGTCTCCCTGCCCTGCCACCCTGTCCCAGTCTCCCTGCCCGCGTCCTTCCTGCTGAAGCAGTCTATGACTATGTGGAGGAGTGGCAAGTGAGCTCGACCTGTAGTCGCTTGCATCTGGTGGGGGAGTGCGGCGTTCAATGCTGCGCGGATCCCAAAGTGGCATCACTCAGCAAGGTGCTTCGATCAAATTTCTTCTTCCCACCCAAGAGTGAAACCGGATACGACTGAGAACAGAGCTGAAAATAGTACATTTTGGCTGTGGCAAGTTCATCCACAGCGTTGTTGCATTCTCCACATGGAGTTGAAATTGCGTTGCAGTGATAGTAAGAATAGTCGATGACTCAGGAATAAAAGAGTGCGGATTAAGCACCTAATACTGGGTGAAAAGTCGTAACATGAATACACCTTCAACTAGTAACGCCTGCCTCCAGGCATGCTGCCTCTCCCTTCCCTACCGCTCTCTGTGGCAGGCTCCAGTTCAGTAGTTGCACCGCTTACCCACACTGACTTGTGGCTTGTGGCAAGGCGTTCATCCTGGAACAAACGTCTCAGGCCTGTTCAGCAGGGCGAGCGCTTGTGAGCACTAGCTCTGCCAGCCTCCTGGATTGGCCCTCTTGCAGCTGCTAGTCTAAAAGTAATAGTAGAAGCAGTAGGGTAGGTATTAGTAACTATTCAAAATTGCAAGCAACATTCTGTAATCCCTCAAATCCCTCTTTTCAGGATGCGAGTGTAGCGACCGCTTGCGAGCATTCGCCCTCCTGACCAGGCCTCTGGTATCTGCGAGGCCAATGATGTCACACTGTGGCGTGCCTTACCTATCCTCACAGATGCTCGGTATTACTCCTGGGTAGGGAGGACAAAGCGAGTTAAGCAACTTGCTGAAGGATGCAACTCTACGACATGCGCGGTTTCGAACAGCCCTACCACTAGCACCATGCCACAGGGAGCGAGCGCTCTCACCACTGGAGTAGAAACCCCTGATGATTTGAAGCTACTTTTCCCCAAGCAGGCAAGGCAGCTTAGGCTCCTGGACAATCTCACCTCATGCATCACAGCTAATCTGCAGTAGCCATGTCTCATTCGAAATGTACCAACACCCAAGAGATCTGCTCACAAACAGGGCTGTCTCCAGTCCACAAAGTACACGTGTACTTTCTTTGACCGCTCTGCCAGCGATCCCAAATCCTAATATTTTTCACTTGCAGTTTGCGAGACCCTAATGACAAGTTCAATGCAAGAGAAAACCCCTTCATTCGTTACTTTCACCACAGCTAGAGTTTGTAGTGAAAGTGCCCTTTAGAACATATGTGTGGATGTCACACACAAACATACAGATATAAATAAACGCACGCACGCACGCACACACACACACACACACACACACACACACACACACACACACACACACACACACACACTCACAAATTGCACCAATTGCATAAATGAAAAAGACTCGAAGTACACACAGATTAACAAACAGAATTAATTTTTTCAATTCAATTATATTATCTAACGAGGGTATACACTTGTACAATAAAACTCCATCTTCCATTGACCATCAAAATAAAATATTGTGGCAAGAAGAATGAGAACTAACTCTCTCTCTCTCTCTCTCTCTCTCTCTCTCTCTCTCTTCATCTGTTGGGGTGTGACTGAAAGAGAGAGAAAGAGAGAGAGAGATAGAGAGAGAGAGAGAGAGAGAGAACGATCGAACGAACGAACGAACAAACCAAGTTTATTTGTTGAGCCCCCGGCCCGTCAAAGTTAGTTGAAATATAATATGCTTCTTCGTCCTTAGCTATGCCGACTGCCTTCTTCCTCCTTTTAAAGGTATAGTACAAGTGTATGGACCCTTCGCGAACATGTTTAGTAGCATTTGTGGATATAATGATCTGGACATCATTATCACTAGCTGTACCAGTCAGCATATATATACGTGTATGTATTTTTGTTGCAAATCTTTATATACTGAAAATTCGATAAATAAATGTTTTTCACTTTCATCCGACTCGTAACATGCAGGACAAAGAAGTGAATTACAATGCAAATCATTAATACATCTGAATTTGTGGGTGTAATGGGGAAATGGGTTTCGGAAGTATCTTACTTGAGAAAGACTTGGTTTTTGGCTGGTTAGTAGTCCGACGACTGTGTCGTAGAGTCGGCGTAAGGAGAGGAGAGGAGAGAAGAAGAGATTGGTCCGCCTGCTGTGTGAGAAGAAGAGAGAAGAGGAGGGCGAGGCACCAAAGAGAGAAGCAGACGAAGAGAAGAGATCGGCTCCACAACCACAGCAGAGACGGGCAGAGAGAGAGAGAGAGAGAGAGAGAGAGAGAGAGAGAGAGAGAGAGAGAGAGAGAGAGAGAGAGAGGCAGAGAGCGGGCAGAGGTGGAAGGTTGGTGCGAACGTTTATACGGGTCGATAGTTTTACTTGTCAAGGGCTGACCTACATGCCTTTAGAGGACTAGTAGATGTAAATTTTATAAGAAAGTGAGGGTCATTGAGGATGTTGTGGTTGAGACAGATACCAATGTAACATTCTTTTTTTATTCTTTTTTCTACCTCTGTTGCGGGCCTGTTTTATGCTGAAACTATAAAGATCTGTAAGTAACCCTGGAACCTTGTTATTTCGTTTGTGCATCCCCGTATCAGAGAGGAAACAAGTCACTAAAACCAACACGAAAATGGATATAAACATCACGAAATGTGTTCTTATCAAGTTCTAGGAGGTGGCTGTCTCTGCCATAAGCAGATTTAATTAAGCAGTCTGTAAAAATCAAATTTACTGCTCCCCGCTAAAGATTCATACTACATGTATCTGTTTTCACACAACCTGCGTTTTTTCAACTCTCGAACACACTCTGCTTCACTTTGAACACCTCGATCTTCCCACACTGTACCGAAGCCATATCGATACAGCAACGTCTTTATCCTGTTTGCCCATGTTTCACTAAAACCAAACAGTAACATCATCTTGTAGACTTTAAGGTAATAAGATATTTGATAGATCGATTATCTTTATTTCAGCCGACAACCTTTCGTCATGAAACAGTTTACATACATAATGCAGATAACAACAGTATCATTATATCTTCAGTTGCACTGATGCGATTGCATGTGCTTTGATTTGGTATCTCATTGAATATCACATAAACTGTGAGAACTGATGAAACAAAGAAGTGCTTACAAGCTCGGAAGGGCAAGCTAAGAACTCGGAATTTAGGAATTGTAGGTCATGCAATAGGATTTAAAATGATATGAAGTCTCACATTGCGTATAGAACTGCTATTTACAAACATTGTGTACGTGCTTCTGTCTCCCAATTACAACGCATCCCTTAACTGGAATGTAATACAATTGGATGGACAGTAAATGGAAGATTTCAAGGGTATATACATCGGTTAAAATACAACACAGCAAAACAGCCTCCTTCATAATCGCCTTTGTTCGAATCTTAAGAGAATAATAAATTAACATGGCAACATTTCGATTTTTTTCTGTACCACGTCCATTCAGCAAATATTCCACAGCAGCACAGTCAGTTCGCTGAATGTACCGAGATATATACTTTTCTCTCGTGTCATTATAAACAGGTCAGTAAAGCATAAAATGGACTTCGTTTCCAATTCCAGTACAAATAGACAAGTTTTCGGTGGACTCTGTTCTGAGGTCGATCGGACATTGCTTTTCAGTTCGTTATTTCCTCATCTAAATCGTATGAATACATCTCTGAACTTCTTAATATTATACAGAGTGTTACTGCAGGCTGCGAGCGCTTTCCAAGGGAAGGACGGCTGTCGAGCTTTGGCCACAGCGCAAATGCCATGGCCACAGGTCCGTCCGTATTGAAGATGGGTTTTGAGGTTTTAGTATCTGGATGCAGGATATGAAGTCAGGCAGCCTGTCAACTTCAGGATTTGCAAAGTTAGCCGCTATGGCAGTCTATTCTGCTCGTTGTTGACCACTGCAATCTTTCGCGAATCGCTCACTTCCTGCAGATCGTCAGATACGCCAGGTGGTCATGTTTCTTGAATTCCTTGCGTCCAACTCCAGGACTTTTTTATGTCTGCCTGTCGACATTTCACCCAAAGCCCTTTGCACCCAGTGAAGCCAATGAACGTAATGAGACAGCCCTGTTCAGGCTGGAGGTTGCCCAGTCTAGGTGGCGGTAGCTGTCCAATTATAATTATACAAAACAGCTCGCATCATCTGACGCAACCTCTGGCGCCTTGTTCTATGTCAGTCGAGCTTCGACTCATCATGGGTAGACTGCTGCGTTCCGTGATGAGTCTAGCTGTAATAGGAAGCAGAAGTGGCCTCTTCAGGCCATGCACCAGGACAGAGTGACATGGAACACCTGCTGCTGCTCATGGAGCAGATCCCTCCTCTTCACAACACTACGTGGACCAAGGGCAAGGCAGATGCCAATACAGCTTGGCAGTCCTAACTGCAGTTGCCAGAAGAGTCTTGAAATCAGCACAACAAACTTTACGATGGTTGTCATTGCCATAGGTGGTGGCGGGACGGGCTCTTCTTGCCTACATAATGCTTTTCATGGCAAGCGTCTTACAGCCTCTGACCACCAACCCCAGCTCCTCGCTTTCGCGTTTGCCTCAGCCTCAACGCCCGGTGGAATCGCTACCACTATAGGAGGATGGGGAAAGGCGAGTCAATGGTGCCTAAAAACCAATTGCTTTGGGTAGATGGAGCTTGATAACATGGGTCGGTAGTCCATTTCGGAGATGGAAAATTCTGGTTATCAAACCTTTGCTGGATTGTGGTCATGCCTAATCATAGGGAAAGCTTGAGGTGTCAGCCTTAATAAAAAATCCGAAGTCGGAGTCCATAAGAGTGCAAAAGTGACACTCGTGATTTGACGTAACTCGAAATATTGATGCCAAAAAGGAACAAGTTCGATAAAGGATTGTGGGGTGGAGGCGTTGTTTGATCTGAGACAGATATAGCGTTTTCGATATTAGTGTGCTAACAATGTCATGCATGACTTTTTCGAAGCAGCAAAAAATCACCCCCGTCAAATATCCACTGATGCGACTAAGAAGATGTGGCCGTTGTTGTCCAGATTTTCCTCTCAACCCTTTGTTTCGTGTCGTGTATGCCAGCTTCTGAAACACGTCGAGTTTACTGTCTAAGGGAATGCAGTCTTCAATCAGAACACCACGTTTTGACAGATTCTTGAATCGTATTCCAATTCTTTTTATCATGATTATTAAAACACTCTTACAAACATCCTTGAAGCGCAGGCTTGGACGACGAGTGAATCTCAACAGTTCGTACTGTATCACGTGCAGCCCTCTGTGTCTTGAGGCAAACGGTGGCCAACCCACTAACAGACTTTGTACATAGGCACTGTATTGTATTTGATAAGTATGGCTCCCCTACTCAATACCCAAGACGTTCATGCATTCGTTCAATCCAGGCCCTACAGAGCAGCAAGGCAGACTGGCTCCGTGTCCCAGCCTTGCTCATGGCCAGACAGCAAGAATACCAGCTTGGTTGGGAGGGTCGCATCTCCACCCACACCACCACCTCCACCCACACCACCACCTCCACCTCCACCTCCACCCACACCTCCACCCTCACCCAACCTCGCTCCATCCCGCCTGGGGGCCGGGAGCTGTGATGAAATAATAATCGAAGGCATTTGCTCCCTAAAACTGAGGCAGGGCAACAAAGCGAGTGCTCTCCGCTATTGATCTCCATGGCCGCGCTCCCTCTGCCTGGCCTAGGCTCCTGCTGTGTGGAGAAACAGGCACCTCCCTGCCCCGCCCTCAAGTCCCGCCATCCCTGTCCCAGCAGTACCCCTGTCCCTTCTCTCCCCCCTCCCTTCCTTCTTCTTTTCCTTCACTCTTCCCCTCCTCTCTTTTATTCATCCTCCCCCCCCTCTCTCTCTCTCTGCTCCCTCTGACCTCAAACTGTCTTGTCTGCGGTGGCCTTCATTTGTGCACGTCCCCATTTCTCCCTCAACTCAAACACAAGCCATCCATCCCCACGCCCCTTTATCCCCATTCCCCTACCCCCACCCCTGTCTCCTATCCACTCAATTCTCCAACTCCTTTCCTCCTTGCTTCCCTACCCTCAGTGGGGACAGCCAACTCAATCCCCTCCCCCTCCTTCTCCTCCGTCACCTCTCTCATCCTGGCCGTTCCATCACGGGTTGGCATTTCAATTTCCTATTCCGTGCAGTCGGATGGGGAGTGAGTGGCGGCCACCAACGAAATGATACGCGAGCATTGGGTTTAAATAGTGGAGTACATAACAGGCTCGCCCGACAGTTCTGGCAACCAAACGAATCATTGTTTACGCTTTGCAATGATGCCTGCTCAAAGACGAAGAGAAACTTGGAATACGGAACAGAAAACTGCACAGAAAACTGGTTTCCATGGCAATGAAATCGCTTTCGTTTTCGCCACCTCAGGGCACAAATGGCAAGTTTCAGGGGGGCTTGCAATCAAATAGAGGGGCAGGAGTTTTTCAGCAACTAGGGCACTCTCTTCTGTAATGCAATAAAGGAGACAAAAGCTGGCGGCGGCTGAGCGCAGCTCAGAGACAAGAGGCGGTCCCTGCCTCTGGCAAAGGTCAACGCAGTCCCACCAACCCACTCCCCTTTACTCAGTGACAGAACGGAAGTCGGCCTGCCTGCCTGTGTGTCTGCCTGCCTGTCAGCCTGCCTGACTGCCTGCCTGCCTCTGTGTCTGCCTGTCTGTCTGCCCGCCTCTATGTCTGCCTGTCTCTGTGTCTGCCTGCCTGTGTGTCTGCCTGCCTCTGTGTCTGTCTGCTTCTCTGTCTGCCTGTCTCTGTGTCTGCCTGCCTGCCTGCCTGCCTGCCTCTGTCTGCCTGCCTGTGCGTCTGCCTGCCTCTGTGCCTGCCTGTATGCCTGCCTCTGTGTCTGCCTGTCTGTATGTCTAACTGCCTATGTGTTTGCCTGCCTCTGTGTCTGCCTGCTTCTCTGTATGCTTGCCTCTGTGTCTGTCTGCCTGTTTGTCTGCCTGCCTGTCAGACTGCCTGTGTGTTTACCTGTCTGTGTGTCTGCCTTCCTGTGTGTTTGCCTACCTGCCTGTCTGCATGCCTCTGTGTCTGCCTGCCTGCTTGTTTGCCTGCCTATGTGTCTGCCTGCCTGTGTGTCTGTCTGTCTGTCTGTCTGTCTATCTGTGTATACCTGCCTGTCTGCATGCCTGTGTGTCTGCCTGCCACTGTGTTTGCTTACCTGTCTGCATGCCTGTGTGTCTGCCTGCCTGACTGCCTGCATGTGTATCTGCCTGCCTGACTGCTTGCCTTAGTGTCTGCCTGTCTGTGTGTCTGCCTGCGTTTGTGTCTGCCTACCTGTGTATGCCTGACTGTCTGCATGCCTGTCTGTCTACATACCTGTGTGTCTGCCTGCCTGACTGCCTGCATGTGTGTCGGCCTGTCTGTCTGCCTGCGTTTGTGTCTGTCTGTCTGTCTGTTTGTCTGTCTGTCTGCCTGTTTGTCTGCCTGCCTGCCTTTGTGTCTGCCTGTCTGTCTGCCTACCTTTGTGTTTGTCTGTCTGTCTGCCTGCCTATCTGTCTGCCTCTGTGTCTGTCTGTCTGCCTGCTTGTCTGTCTGCCTGCCTGTCCGTCTGTCTCTGTGTATGTCTGCCTGCCTCTGTAACCGCCTGCCTCTGTATCTGCCTGCCTCTGCATCTGCCAGCCTTTGTATCTGTCTGTCTGTCTGTCTGTCTGTCTGTCTGTCTGTCTGTCTGTCTGTCTGTCTGTCTGTCTGTCTGTCTGTCTGTCTGTCTGTATGTATGTATGTCTGTCTGTTTGTCTGTCTGTCTGCCTGCCTGCCTGTCTTTGTGTCTGCCTGCCTGTCTGTCTGTCTGCCTGCCTTTGAGTCTGTCTGCCTGCCTGTCTGTCTGCCTCTGCGTCTGCCTGTGTGTCTGCCTGCCTGTGTGCCTACCTGTCTGTCTGCTTGTCTGCCTGCCTCTGTGTCTGCCTGACTGTCTGTTTGCCTTTGTGTCTGTTTGCTTGATTGTGTGCCTCTGTGTCTGCCTGCCTTTCTGTCTACCTGTCTTCTTTTCTGATTGCATGCCTGTCTCTCTGCCTATTTGTCTGTCTGCCTCTATGTCTCTGCCTGCCTGTCTGCCTGCCTATCTCCTTTTGTGTATGTTTGCCTGACTGCTTTTCTGTATGTTTGCCTGACTGCTTTTCTGTATGTTTGCCTGACTGCTTTTCTGTATGTTTGCCTGACTGCTTTTCTACCTGCCTGTATACCTCTCTGCCTACGTGTCTTTATCCCTGTCTCCATTTCCTTTTACCTTCCTGCCTGCCTATCCCTTTTTCTTTCTTCTAGCCTTCATGTCTCTCTACCTGCCTGCCTTTCTTACTGTCTGCCTGCCTGTCTTACTGTCTGCCTGCCTGTTTTTGCCTTTGTCCCTTTCTGCCTGCCTGTCTGTCTGCCTTTGTTCATGTCTGTCTGCCTTTGTTCATGTCTGTCTGCCAGCTTTTTTACTGCCTGGCTTTCTGTCTGACAATCTGCCTTACTGGTTGACTTCCTGCTTGCTCAAGCGCCTGCCTGCCTGCTCACGTGCCTGCCTGCCTGCTTGCATTCATGCCTGCTTACGTGCCTGCCTGCCTCCCTTTCTGCTCGTGTCTACCTGCTTACGAGCCTGCCTACCTGCTCGTCTTTCTGTCTTCCTGCCTGTTTGTCTGCCTGCCTGCCTGCATGCCTGCCTGCCTGTCTGCATGCATGTCTGCTTGCCTGCCTGCTCTCCTGCCTTCCAGGTTTCTTGTTTGTCTGCCTACATGTCTACCTGCCTTCCTACCGATCTGCCTATTTTCTTACCTAGCTGCATGCTACCACTCTTTCCGATGCCTTTCTGCCATCTTGTCATTATATCTTCCTGTCTGATTGCTCATCTACCTTCCTTTCTTTGCCATCGCCTGCCTGCTCTCTCTGTCCCCTTTATCTGCAGGTATTTTTTCTCGTCAGCTCAGCGTCAACCTACCTGTCTCCGCCGTCTTCTTAGCCTACTTTCTTGCCTACTTTCTCGCCTACTTTCTCGCCTACTTTCTTGCCTACTTTCTTGTCTACTTTCTTGCCTACTTTCTCGCCTACTTTCTTGCCTACTTTCTTGCCTACTTTCTTGCCTACTTTCTTGCCTACTTTCTTGTCTACTTTCTTGCCTACTTTCTTGTCTACTTTCTTGTCTACTTTCTTGCCTACTTTCTTGCCTACTTTCTTGTCTACTTTCTTGTCTACTTTCTCGCCTACTTTCTTGTCTACTTTCTTGTCTACTTTCTCGCCTACTTTCTCGCCTACTTTCTTGTCTACTTTCTTGTCTACTTTCTCGCCTACTTTCTCGCCTACTTTCTTGCCTACTTTCTTGCCTACTTTCTCGCCTACTTTCTTGTCTACTTTCTTGTCTACTTTCTCGCCTACTTTCTCGCCTACTTTCTCGCCTACTTTCTCGCCTACTTTCTTGCCTACTTTCTCGCCTACTTTCTCGCCTACTTTCTTGCCTACTTTCTTGTCTACTTTCTCGCCTACTTTCTTGTCTACTTTCTTGTCTACTTTCTCGCCTACTTTCTCGCCTACTTTCTTGCCTACTTTCTTGCCTACTTTCTTGCCTACTTTCTTGCCTACTTTCTTGCCTACTGTCTTGCCTACTTTCTTGTCTACTTTCTTGCCTACTTTCTTGCCTACTTTCTTGCCTACTTTCTTGCCTACTTTCTTGCCTACTTTCTTGCCTACTTTCTTGCCTACTTTCTTGCCTACTTTCTTGCCTACTTTCTTGCCTACTTTCTTGTCTACTTTCTTGCCTACTTTCTTGCCTACTTTCTTGTCTACTTTCTTGCCTACTTTCTTGCCTACTTTCTTGTCTACTTTCTTGTCTACTTTCTTGCCTACTTTCTTGCCTACTTTCTTGCCTACTTTCTTGCCTACTTTCTTGCCTACTTTCTTGTCTACTTTCTTGCCTACTTTCTTACCTGCTTTCTTGTCTGCCAGCTAGTTTTGACTGTCTAACCACCCGCATGCCTACCTGCCGTTCTGTCCACATCACCACACACCTGCTTGACTGCCTGCTTAATTACTGGCTGCTCATCTTCCTCCCTATCTGTCCACTTGCCAGTCCTGTCTGCTAGTCTGCCTCTCAGCATGTATGTCTGTGTGAAAGACTCCCTGCAATTAAATTCAGTGAAAGAGGGCTATGAAACAGGAAACACTTGCACTATAGTCAATGACTATTCACCAAAATGGAGTCTTCCTTATGCTTTGTCAAACAGTGAGGAGAGCGAGTGAGGAAGCTTGGAAATCGAACAGGCGTGCCAAAAAAAAGTTGCTACATGCACATATTTTTCTCCAGTCCATTTGAATTGAGGCAAGGAGCTCCTTGAAAAGTCAGAACAGTGTCTGCCGAATGATCTACTAGTATATTACACAGAAACACTGATATATATTGGGGAGGGCTATCCTGTTGACTATGCTTTTGCAAAGAGCACCAGCGACAGCAGCAAGAAAAAGCATCAAAGGGTACGAGCCTCTGACGGAGACCGCGTAGTGTGTATGCATAGCGAACACAGCGGAACAACGGTAGGGTTGCCAAACATTCAGACCTACAACAGTCATGCCAAACAGTCAGTCCTACGAGAAGGCGAGCCAGGCCCAAAGAGGACAGTCATGCGAAACAGTCAGTCCTACAAGAAGGCGAGCCAGACCCAAAGAGGACAGTCATGCCCATCAGTCAGTCCTAGATCACGGCGAGCCAGGCCTAAAGAGGACAGTCACGCGAAACAGTCAGTCCTACAAGAAGGCGAGCCAGGCCTAAAGAGGACAGTCATGCCAAACAGTCAGTCCTACAAGAAGGCGAGCCAGGCCTAAAGAGGACAGTCACGCGAAACAGTCAGTCCTACAAGAAGGCGAGCCAGGCCTAAAGAGGACAGTCATGCGAAACAGTCAGTCCTACAAGAAGGCGAGCCAGGCCTAAAGAGGACAGTCATGCCCATCAGTCAGTCCTAGATCACGGCGAGCCAGGCCTAAAGAGGACAGTCACGCGAAACAGTCAGTCCTACAAGAAGGCGAGCCAGGCCTAAAGAGGACAGTCATGCGAAACAGTCAGTCCTACAAGAAGGCGAGCCAGGCCTAAAGAGGACAGTCATGCCCATCAGTCAGTCCTAGATCACGGCGAGCCAGGCCTAAAGAGGACAGTCACGCGAAACAGTCAGTCCTACAAGAAGGCGAGCCAGGCCTAAAGAGGACAGTCACGCGAAAGTCAGTCCTACAAGAAGGCGAGCCAGACCCAAAGAGGACAGTCATGCCCATCAGTCAGTCCTAGATCACGGCGAGCCAGGCCTAAAGAGGACAGTCATGCGAAACAGTCAGTCCTACAAGAAGGCGAGCCAGGCCCAAAGAGGACAGTCATGCCCATCAGTCAGTCCTAGATCACGGCGAGCCAGGCCTAAAGAGGACAGTCACGCGAAACAGTCAGTCCTACAAGAAGGCGAGCCAGGCCTAAAGAGGACAGTCATGCGAAACAGTCAGTCCTACAAGAAGGCGAGCCAGGCCCAAAGAGGACAGTCATGCCCATCAGTCAGTCCAAGATCACGGCGAGCCAGGCCTAAAGAGGACAGTCACGCGAAACAGTCAGTCCTACAAGAAGGCGAGCCAGGCCTAAAGAGGACAGTCACGCGAAACAGTCAGTCCTACAAGAAGGCGAGCCAGGCCTAAAGAGGACAGTCACGCGAAACAGTCAGTCCTACAAGAAGGCGAGCCAGGCCCAAAGAGGACAGTCATGCCCATCAGTCAGTCCTAGATCAAGGCGAGCCAGGCCTAAAAAGGACAGTCACGCCAAACAGTCAGTCCTACAAGAAGGCGAGCCAGGCCTAAAGAGGACAGTCACGCGAAACAGTCAGTCCTACAAGAAGGCGAGCCAGGCCTAAAGAGGACATTCATGCCAAACAGTCAGTCCTACAAGAAGGCGAGCCAAGCCTAAAGAGGACAGTCATCGCGTGCGAGTGGTGACGTGGGCTTCCACCCTGGCTGAAACACCGTCTCCACCTAGACACTTTTTCACACTTTCCAACCGCGTGTGCCAGGAAAACGCTCTGGTGCGACCGGAGCCACGTTTCTTGCATCACAGTCACGCCATGAACTGCGCGGACAGATGCTTATCTTGGTTCGCCTCTAACCACCGGAGCCAGTTTCATGAAATCAAGGGTAAAATGCCCACGCAAACTTTGCTGCGATGTCGCTCGTAATCTGCCGGTTTCCTGCGGTCGACATTTGGTCAATATTCAAGCGTGCAAAATCATTTTTAATGCGTACATTTATCACACGTCGACTGTGTATCTACACGTTGGGATGGCTGTAGTGATGCCAACTTGAAGTGGGTAAGGTTATTGTATCGCATAGCCTCTAAGCTTATGATTACAGACAGATCACTATGCGCAGACAAGAACATTTTAAAAAATCAAATATCTTGTCTTAAACATTTCCTATTTAACAAATGTGTCCCAATTTGTTTTTAATGCAAACAGCAGTTTCATCCAATATTGTAATCAAATATTTAAATCTTCACGATTATGATAAATTCACCACAATCTAGAATTGACGTGTTTGAATTTAGCTCACTGTACGCTGGAGCTAAAATGTGGACTACATAACCACATCATCTGAAACATGTGAAATCATTGACGATTTTAAAACGTTAATTTATTAAATGTGTCACTTAAGATCATCCTTTGTACTAAATCATGAAAAGACACAGTAACTAACCTCACTTTAATTCCTAACATTTTTGGTATCTTTGGACTTCATCGTCCTGACCGTGCAAAACAAGGAGATGATTTATGATGTAATGGCGTGCATGCCTTATCTCATAATTCAAGACTCAAGACTCAGGACTCAAGGCCAAAAACTCAAGACTCAGGACTCAAGATCGATTACTCAAGGCCCAAAACACAAGGCCCAAGACTCAAGACCCAAGACTCAAGGCCCAAGACTCAAGGCCCAAGACTCAAGGCCCAAGACTCAAGGCCCAAGACTCAAGACCCAAGACTCAAGACCCAAGACTCAAGGCCCAAGACTCAAGGCCCAAGACTCAAGGCCCAAGACTCAAGGCCCAAGACTCAAGACCCAAGACTCAAGGCCCAAGACTCAAGGCCCAAGACTCAAGGCCCAAGACTCAAGGCCCAAGACTCAAGGCCCAAGACTCAAGGCCCAAGACTCAAGGCCCAAGACTCAAGGCCCAAGACTCAAGACACAAGACTCAAGGCCCAAGACTCAAGACTCAAGACTCAAGACCCAAGACTCAAGACTCAAGACTCAAGACTCAAGACTCAAGACCCAAGACTCAAGACTTAAGACTCAAGACCCAAGGCCCAAGACTCAAGACTCAAGACTCAAGACTCAAGACTCAAGACTCAAGACTCAAGACCCAAGGCCCAAGACTTAGGACTCAAGACACAAGGCCCAAGACTCAAGACCCAAGACTCAAGACCCAAGGCTTAAGACTCAAGACACAAGACCCGAGACTTAAGACTCAAGACACAAGGTCCGAGACTTAAGACTCAAGACCCAATACTCAAGACACAAGGCCCAAGATTCAAGGCCCAAGACTCAAGACACAAAGCGCATTACTCAATAAAAAAGCAAGACCCAAAACTTAAGACTCAAGACCCAAGACTCACGGCTCAAGACTCAAGACTCAAGACTCTTTTTTTGAAAATAAAGTGTTAAAAAAAAAAAAAAAAAAAAAAAAAGACTCAAGACTCAAGACAAGACTCAAGGCCCAATACTCAAGACTCAAAATTCAAGGCCCATGATCAAGATTTAAGGTCTAAGACTCAATGCTCAAGATTCTATACTCAAGACTCAAGACTCGTTACCCAAGACTTAAGACTCCAGACTCAAGGTCCAAGACTCAAGACTCAAGGCCTAAGACTCAAGACTCAACACACAAGACTCAAAGGCCCAAGACTTAAGACAAGACTAAAGGCCCAAGAATCAACACTCAAGGCTCAAGACTGAAGACGCATGGCCCAAGATTCAACTGGCCATTGGAAATCGTCGAACGTAGAAGAACATATAACACCAGTAGTCATAGGAACATTGAGAAACAGCATACCTGAATTTTCAGTGCACCACGAGAAAGTGGCAAGTAAATACAAACCCATCTCTCTTGAAAAGTGACCTCCTCAGCAGTACTGGAATCCCCCGAAGAACCATGGATCTCCCGATAACGTGACAGGAGTCAATGAGCATGTGGCAAAGGATCACCGATCAACAGTACTGTCAAGAATGATCATGAGGATGATGACGACGACGATGATGATAACGACGATGGCGACAACAGCAAAAACATTAACCAAACACTGTTTAAATGAATGAATGGATGAATGAATGAATGAGTGAATGAATAATTGAAAGGTCAATTAGCCTTCATAAACTGAATAGTGCCACTTATCACGAATTTCACGAGAGCTGGTTAGAATACGAGCAAGTCAAGTCGAGGTGTCCCAGTTCATTGGCCATCTCCGTTCCGGGTAGGGAGACCTAGCGAGTCTATTCTTACCACGATCCTCATGGGGATCAACAAAACTACAACGACATAGACGACAAAGACTACGACGTTGACCAATACTACACGACTGGAATGATGATGATGATGATGATGATGATGATGATGATGATGATGATGATGATGATGATGATGATGATGATGATGATGATGATGATGATGATGATGATGATGATGATGATGATGATGATGATGATGACAATGACGATGATGATGATGATGATGATGATGATGATGATGATGATGATGATGATGATGATGATGATGAAGAAGATGATGTCGACGACGACGGCGACGGCGACGACGACGATGTTTGAATTCACGTCGCGAACTTTCAACCCTTGTGCCCACAAAGCAGTGCCTGGTATCTACCACATTAAGAGAGTAGGGGGAATGCCTCAGTAACATCTAAATGTGACTCTGTCTGTGTATGGTTCCCACATTCGAAATGCGCAGAACTTTCAGGTCGTCCACTTAGGTGCTTTGTCTCAGGCAAGATGGCAATGGTTTAGGAGCTGCGACAGCTCCAACTCGGGACAAAGGGTTGGTGGACGCACGCAAACAAGCGGAAGAGGAGGACGAGTAAACGAGGAAAACGGGAGGGCGAGGAAAGGGGAAGGCGGAAGGGGTAGGGTGGGGTGGAGGTTTTCCCCTGCTTCACGGTCTGGACTATGTGGAGGAGTATCGACCAGGAGGCGTCCATCCATCAAGACCAAGTGCCGACTCTGGGCAGGCTGCGGGCCCTTTCCCTCGCGTCCTTCTCTCAATCCATAACGAACTTGTCCGTCTGGCCTCGCTCCCATCTCCTCTCCACCACAGCCTGCAAGAATGGTTTGTGAAAGTTTCCACACTGCACTCGGAAATTCAGCATTCACGAAGATGCAGCATTGATGCAGTCAGCTGGACGAAATTTTGGTCAACACCGGAGCAGTGCCACAAAAGAGACGCAGTGGCTGTTGTCGCGCCATCAGGAAAGCTTGTCTTGGCCAGGCTGCTCAGGGTATATCTCCTACACTGCCTTTGCTCAGGGTATATCTCCTACACTAACTTCGATCAGGGTATATCTCCTACTCTAACTTCGCTCAGGATATATCTCCTACACTGACTTCGCTCAGGGTATATCTCCGACACTGACTTTGCTCAGGGTATATCTCCGACACTGACTTTGCTCAGGGTATATCTCCTACTCTAACTTCGCTCAGGGTATATCTCCCACACTGACTTTGCTCAGGGTATATCTCCCACACTGACTTAGCTCAGGATATATCTCCCACACTGACTTAGCTCAGGATATATCTCCCACACTAACTTCGCCTTATGCGAGAACAACAGGTACCTAACAGCAACCCTTGTTCAGCTCACTAGATGTAGTGCAGTCCATCATTTCGTTTTGCTGGATCATTTACGAAAGCCGTTCGTAATAGAACCTCTGGCATGAAACGGGGAACTGCTGCGGAAATATAAGTTGGAGCTGTCCATGATGTAAAGATGTGCAAGCGTCTGAGTAAAATCAGATAAAATGGGTGGAGTTTTACGGCCTATCGTCCTTTATAGGCTATACAATGCCATTGATCAAGCTTTCATAAAAACAAACCAATACTACAGATATTCTCAAAATGCATCATTTTATTTTTTTGTCATACTTTAGCTGTTGACTCGATATTACTTTTTAGAATATTGGCCTTTCCTCTACTTGGATCCTTTCATTTCGAAGATGTGCAAGAGGCTTTTCTAAACACAGCCTTCCAGTCCTCCTGTAAACCATCTGTCGCAGCAGTCAAGCTATCATTTGAACAGGGAATGGATGTTGCAGGCAGAAGGTGTTGTAGAGAAAGAATGTTGTGGGGCAAGGACGTTGCAGTGAAGGGGTGTTATAGGTATAGGGTGTCGTAGAGAAAGAATGTTGTGGGGCAAAGACGTTGCAGTGAAGGGGTGTTGTAGGTAAAGGGTGTTGTAGGGAAAGAATGTTGCAGGGAAAAGATGTTGTAGGGAAAGGATGTTGTAGGGAAAGGATGTTTCAGGGAAAGGATGTTGTGAAGAAAAAATGTTGTAGGAAAAGAATGTTGCAGGGAAATAGTATTACAGGGAGAGGATTTTGCAAGGAAAGAGTGTTGTAGGGAAAGGATGTTGTTGGGAAAGGATGTTGTAGGGAAAGGATGTTCAAGGGAAAGGACGTTGTAGTTAAATAATGTTGTAAGGAAAGGATTTTGAAGCGAAAGGATGTTGTACGGAAAGAATGTTGTAGGGAATTTTTTTTGTAGAGAAACGATGTTGTAGGGGAAAGATGCTGTAGGGAAATTATGTTGTAGGGAAAGATTGTTGCAGGGAAAAGAAGTTGTGGGCAAAGGGTGATGTGGGGATATAGGTTGTTGTAGAGAAAGTGTGTTGTTGGGAAAAGATGTTGTAGAAAAAGGGTGTTGTAGGGAAAGAATGTTGTAGAAAAAGGGTGTTGCAGGGAAATGCTGTTGCACAAAACGGGTGTTGTAGGGAGAGGATGTTGCAGGGAAAGGGTGTTGTAGGGAGAGGATGTTGCAGGGAAAAGAAGTTGTGGGCAAAGGATGCTGTGGGGATATAGGTTGTTGTAGAGAAAGTGTGTTGTTGGGAAAGGATGTTGAAGAAGAAGGGTGTTGTAGGAAAAGGATGTTGTAGGAAAAGGGTGTTGCAGGGAAAGGGTATTGCATGGAAAGTGTGTCGTTGGGAAAGGATGTTGTAGAAGAAGGGTATTGTAGAAAAACGGTGTTGTAGGGAAAGGATGTTGTAGGAAAAGGTTGTTGCAGGGAAATAGTATAGATGGGAAAGAGTGTTGCAAGGAAAGGGTGTTGCAGGGAAAGGATGTTGTTGGGAAAGGATGCTGCAGGGACAAGGTGTTGTAGTGAAAGGTGTTGTAGGGAGAGGGTATTGTCAGTAAAGGGTGGCTATTGCATAAAACAAACTAGCCTGGTCTAGAAGAAGTCGCTCCGGATTAGCATGGCTCTATAGTGCACAATACAAACAAGATACACTCTTCCCGCATAGATTGCCAACCTCTTGTGTTTGGAGTCAACGACATATCGGCATCATGTTGTCCGTAGCAACGCACAGGCACGGTGGAAAGGAACACTGTGGTGGAGGTGGGCTGGTGCGTGGGGGAATTCTTGAGAATATGTATGTGCCAGGATGACAGCAAGGGAAACTTGTGCTACGGCCCTGCCCATGTTCACACACATGTTTTCTTTTTAAGGAAACCAAATTATTCCCTATATGTATGCCAGAGCGGGAACGTGTTGTAGTAAGGTAATGATTTTGCTGATTTCAAAGCGAGCCAAGAAAATTTGAATAATAAGGAATTGTGATGCGTAGGAAGTTGCGCACAACTTACTGGCCATCTACCTAAGCCGACGTCGGCCATTCGACATTTGCGACTATAAATTAAAGGTTCCATTCCCGGGCTCCACTAGATTTTTTCGTCCATTTCAAGCGTCTTGATGCAGCCCAGTCTGCAGAGACTGGTCGCCTTCTCCATATGGTGTGCTTGCCCCATTTTTCTTCCCGCCTCCCACGTAGCCCCTGAGTAACCGCTTACCACCACCACCCCACCACCACCACCACCACAACCACCCCACCACCACCACAACCACCACTCCACGATCACCACACCACCACTACCCGACCAGCACAACACCACCATTATTCCTCCCTTATATTGTTAGTTGAGTTTGCTAGACACGGGTTACACACCAACATAAAGAAAGTGTTCGTTCACGATAATTATCCTTACGAGCACGTTTTCAACCATTGACACGAAACGCGTCTTGCTTACAGGCACAGTGAGGTTTTCCGCGGTTTTCGACGCGTCTGCTGCAGCGCTCTGCAGACCATCGGTCTGGACCGAACTTACTCAACTATCTGAGCCATCACTGTTGCTTTAGGGCTCGCCTCCTCATAGTCGATGAATTTCTTGTGAGAATCCGTGAAGACTACATTCAAAACGAAAGAAGGACAACGATGGAAGATCAGGTTAATGTCTACACCTCAAATCAATAGGGTCGCATTTCTAAGTAGGTATCAAGTCACGACTGTTTCACACATGTATACACACGCGCGCACTCACACACACACACACACACACACACACACACACACACACACACACACACACACACACACACACACACACAGACAGAGTATTTGTAATGACAAAAATTGATAAAGGGGGGATGGAAGTAAATTGGAAGTTATGGCAAAGCAAGGCCGAGGACAATGTAGCCTTGTTAAACCTTGCATGCGTCAGTCCTGCTCTGAGCCCATCAGCTAGCTCCATTAAAAAAAGTAAGGTTCAGGAAAGCCTCTGACAAACTCCGTTGCTTTTGCAATGAATTGAGCGAAACTTAAGTACTTGCTGAAATTTGATTACAGGCGTTTTGAGGATAACAACCCTGCCCCACTATCATTGCAGCACGTGAGTACGCAAAGTCACTGTGATGGCACAGAGGCCAGTTTATGCGGAACGAACAGAATGAACACTTTCGTCTGCAGACCTGATGTGGTCTCCAAGTCTACTCCATCACAAAGCAACAGAGAGGGATGGACGGACAGACAGACGGACGGACAGACGGACGGACAAACAGACAGAGACACACAGAGAGAAACACAGACTACGCTCTCACAGAGAGACAAAGACTGACACAGTGAGAGAGAGAGAGAGAGAGAGAGAGAGAGAGAGAGAGAGAGAGAGAGAGAGAGACAGACAGACAGACAGACAGACAGACACACAGACACACAGACACACAGACACACAGACACACAGGCAGACAGGCAGACAGACAGGCAGACAGACAGACAGACAGACAGACAGACAGACAGATAGATAGACAGATAGACAGACAGACAGAGTCAGAGAGAGAGAGACAGAGATAGAGATAGAGATAAAGGAAGAGAGAGAGAGATAGCCAGAGAGAAAGAAAGAGAGAGAGGGAGGGAGGGAGAGAGAGACAGAGACTGACACAGAGAGAGAGACAGAGACTGAGAGAGACAGAGACCGAGAGAGACAGACACAGCGAGACAGAGAGACAGAGACAGACAGACAGACAGACAGACAGACAGACAGACAGACAGACAGACAGACAGACAGACAGACAGACGGACGGACGGACGGACGGTCGAACGGACGGACGGACAGAGAGGCAGAAAGGCAGACAGACAGACAGACAGACAGACAGACAGACAGACAGACAGACAGACAGACAGACAGACAGACAGACAGACAGACAGACAGACAGACAGACAGACAGACAGACAGACACTACAGAGAGCCACTGTCAGACATGGGGACGGCCTGCTGCAGGCGGGCAGGCGGACGGAGAGGGCCACATACGGGTTCTTTCAGCCAGCATTGGAGCAGGCCCGGATCGATGCCATCCTGCAAGGTTTGTGGTGGACGGAGCTCTCCTGCCCTGTTTCCTTCCACTCCTGCAGCCCTGTACTCTCTTTCACCCCATGCCACCCTGTCCTGGCAGTCCTCAAAGCCTTACTTTGGCAAAGCATCCATTCCTTTGCACAGCACGGTTTTCAACCTTTGGACAGAGTTGTGTGTTCTTGGAAAGAGAGGACTAATTGCAGAAGGAAGTGAACCACATAATCGTGTTTCAATAGCAGCTTTTAAGGACAAGCTGAAATCGAATATCTTTTTGCGCGATCTGTCAAAGGATTTATGTAGACATGAAGCAATGACAAGTCGCCATGTAATCTCTGATGTGATCGAATTCCTCACAGTGTCGAATTTTGCTATTGTTTAATTCATCCACCCACGCAACTACCCCCACCAACACCACCGCCACCACCACCACTACCACCAAGGTTAATGGGGGATAAGGACAAATGCACCGCATTTCTCTACGCGATTTATGAAGGGCAAATGGCCATGGAGGTAGAATCTTTATCTCTATTCCAACCAAAACAAGTGGTGTGGATAGTTAATGGCCTTACATAGCCTGCAATGCCTCATAAATTCCTAACCATCCATCCACCTGTCTGGCCAGTCAGCCAGCTGCGCATCACTGCAGGACCTTTTTAATACATGTACACGCTCTAAACACTCACAGGCGCGATTTATGATCACGTGAGCTCACGTTTCCGTGCTGCCCTTTCTAAGAACTGCAATTAGAGTAACAAGAGATGGCCTATGCCCATCAAACAACCATTTTTTTGCATATCAAGCCCACCCACTATCTCTCTCTCTCTCTCTCTCTATCTATCTATCTATCTATCTATCTATCTATCTATCTATCTATCTATCTATCTATCTATCTATCTATCTATCTATCTATCTATCTATCTATCTATCTATCTATCTATCTATCTATCTTTCTCTCTCTCTGTATTTCTATCTATCTGTCTACCTACCTACCTACCTACCTATCTATCTATCTATCTATCTATCTATCTATCTATCTATCTATCTATCTATCTATCTATCTAGCTAGCTAGCTAGCTAGCTAGCTAGCTAGCTAGCTATCTATCTATCTATCTCAGATGTTTAGAATCACACTTAAAACAACAGAGCGCAAACATCCGCCAAGAAAGCCACACTTTCTCTTTATGGTTCCAATTCCAGAACTATATGACCTCCAAAATCTAACGAATATTTACTTGGGTGAACCCCTGACCATGCACCAAATTTCAGTAGTATCCGTGTTGAACGTTTGGAGTGATGTTACAGAATAACCAATCAACCGACCGAAAAACATAACCTCTTTCACGGAGGTAATAAGGCTCTGCTTCCTGCGTCACGCTCCAACCAACGCAACGTTGTTCGAAGCGTGACGCCGCTAGTCCGGGCTGAGACTGACAGTTTGGCAACAGATCAGCCATCGCTCATGTGGCAAAAACGTGAAGAGATATGAATTAAATGTCCCAATAAACGCAAACATATACGTTGATAAAAACGTGTATAACAAACTGGTAAATTCGTGCGACGCTTTGAACAACAACGTTGTCAAAGGAAGCATGCCATTGTGAACCGTTCGCCATGTTCCTACCATCGGGACGGAGCCGCACACTGCACGGAGCAGACATATTTGATCCTTCTGACTTGGTTATCTGCAGCAACCGTTGGCCGTACACAGACTTCCCAGTATGTGCCTTCTGTCATGGGCTGCAGGTGTTACGGCGTTTTTCCCCATTATGTCTCTAGATTATTGCAGTTTCAACAGAGAAAATTAAGGCTAAAATCCGTTGATGAGCTTTCGCAGCATTTGCTTGTCGCAGGCGCGGTAATTCACTTGGAAATTCGTGGGTTACACTGCCCTTAAACACAGATAGGCGTCTGGACAAACCCAAGAAAGAGATCCACAGGCACACTGCAAACTGCACAAGCCTGAAAAACTCGCACTTTTAAGATTATCCTGCACCCAAGGCGAACTTGTACAAGCTTGGACATTCACGCAGTCATGCTCTCTTGCAGCTAGCTTATGGAGATTCTGCAACTTTTTTATGAAGTCTCATGCCTAGATTTTAGTTTCTGCAGTCTTTAATGTGTGTGTTGTGCTCATATTCCTTTTTTTTATCGCCCAGAGATGGCCCTTGCGATATTAAGGTCCGTTGCATCATGTCAAGCGAGCTCTAAAACAATTTCCAGCGTTCTAAGTTGCTCTGACAGAAGAAGAAAACAAAATCAACCAACACGACACAGTGCGCCATGGTTTGGACACACTGCCCTTGCGAAGGCGTAGCCAAGCAATTCAGACTGCTCAGGTAGCCAGACAAAACTGGAAGCTCTAGCACACATGACAGGAAGGCTGTGACACGTTTTGCTGCGCATAATGTACCCAAACCATCCCGTCATCGCTGAGCATGGCTAATGTGCACACAAGTCTACCAAAGAACTCGGTTCGAGAGATTGACAAGATGACCATGCAGGGTTGAAAGCAAGTATCTGTAACAGGGGTTGCATCACCGTCGAAGACGCACATAGAGAAGACAATTCCTGCTTGGCGATGCTGCTCGTATCACTACTCATGAACTGTGTATCTCAGCCATCTCCAAGCCATACAACTTGGTGTGCTCTCCTCAACAATCCTTGGATAAGGAGCTGGGGCAAT